>CM068840.1:122843759-123049172 GCA_028554795.2 Sinohyriopsis cumingii | reverse complement strand
TTGGCAAACGTCGCACGAGCGACAGAACCGCGCTATGTCGCTATTGACGCCAGGCCAATAAAATTCTCTTAATACCCTATCCGTTGTTTTCTTTACGCCTAAATGACCTGCCATACTCGACTCGTGCGCGACCTTTAATACATGTGCCCTAAATTTCTGGGGAACCACTAATTGCAAAAACTTCCTATCCGATGTAGAGTATTCCCTGTACATTAAACCCTTCCGAACAAGGAATTTAGAGGAACCCCCGTTCTTACACTTTCTCACGGTACCCGTTAATGCCTTCTCAGAGGTTGCACGTAAAGACGCGTCACGTTTTTGCTCATTTTGGAATTCTTCGCGGGATATATCAGTAATGGCTTCCGGTACTTTTAACTTACGCAAAGGTTTATTTTCCTCCTTTACCTGAGCCCTAGTTTGCACTGCCTGGATGATAGGGAATCGGAAATCTGCTATGGTTGGGAGTCTAGAACCCGGTACGTTGCCAATCGTCAGTTCATAGATCGGGTTGGCTACGCATAAAGCTTCCCCAGTCCCGGTCAAAAAAGGTGTATCTATCATTATCCTTGCAACTGGAACGTGGTCGATTGTCTGGTCAAGCAACATGCAAGGTGATTTAAACCCAAGCAATTGATCATCGCGGACTAAGCTCCGTTTCACGACTACAGTAGTGCATCCCGTGTCTCGTAGAACGGTGACTTCTTGTCCGTTAACAGTGCCGTTTGCGGTCGGCACCCGTACCTCTGGAAAAATACACGTGCCGATTGATTGGATCACATCGCGACTGGTCTCTGAACGCACCACCGGTTCACGCACCGCTTTCCGCTTAACTTGCTGAGAAACATTAAGTTTTCCATTTACCGATCTTCTGCCTCTAATGGCTACCGCTACTTTCTGGACTGGTCCCTTCCGTTTAGGACAATAGTGGGAGATATGACCCACTTCCTTGCAAATGAAACATTGCATGTCACTCCGCTTCCCCTGGTTACTCCTACCAGATTTTTCAGGTTCCCTGGGTTTTCTGTCGTTGACCTGATTCCCACCTTTGACATCTCGCGTGATGACATTCTGCGAACCTCCCCGAGCTTCGGCGAACAAATCCGCCTGTGTGGCCATTTCATGTACATTTGTGAAGGATCTTTCCTTCAAGAATAAATATAACTCCTTGCCACAAGTTGTTAACAATTGGTCACGAAGCAAGAAATCGACAAGACCCTCAAATGTCCTGACGACTTTACCACATTCCACTCATCGCTGCAAATAATTGCAAGTCCTACTGACGAACTGTATGAATGTTTCGCCTCTCTCTGGTTTACTATACTTAAACTTCTTGCGAAACCCTTGCTCGGTTAGTTCATATTTCTTGAGAAGTGCCTCTTTCAACACGGGGTAATTGAGCGAATCGGCCGTGGATAAACGCGAATACACGTCTAACGCTTTACCTTTCAATAACGCGCTAAGATGGAGCGGCCAATCGTCTTTCTTCCATTTTTGTACCGTAGCATACCTCTCGAACCTATTTAGATAACTATCCATATTATCTTTATCGTCTTCAAATGGGGGCAATTTTGGACCTCTCAGTTTAACATCATGTTCCCCCTCTTTTTTAGCTTGCAATAGCTCAGAATTTCTTAGATGTTCCCTCTCGCGATTTCTATCTTCCATCTCTAAAGTTTCTAACCTTACCTGTTTTTCCCTTTCTAACTTCTCCCTGTCTGCTTCCCTTCCCCATTCTATCCTTTCCCTCTCAGCCTGTTTCTCTAGTTCTATCTTACCCTTCTCTAATTCTATCATTTCCTTCTGGGTTTCCCTTTTTTCCCTTTCTAATTCCCTCCCAGCCTGTTTCTCTAGTTCTATCATTTCCTTCTGGGTTTCCATTTTTTCCCTTTCTAATTCCCTCTCCTTTAATCTTTGGTCCCTCTCCCGGGCTTGTTCTTCACGAACGGAATTTCTAAGGGACTCCCCCTCATAACCAAACTGTTTCCCCAGTTCTACCAGTTCTTTCATAGAAGTCATTTCAAAAGTTTGGTGGTGACCAACCTTAAAGTGCAGTTGTATACAAACCACGTAATTACCACAAACCGTATTTCTTTCACGAAATGCAACAAAAATATTAAATACAAAAAATAAAGTAATATTAGGTATCTACCTAACCTTGGTGCTTTGTCAAACGCATCTGAAACACACAAAAAGCATACAAATATAATAAAACAATTTCAGTGCTCTGTTATATCCGAAATGATCCCACTTCTGACACCATTTGTAACAAGATAACCGGGTGGGATATTTCGGATTAACAACAGAACACGTAATGACGACACATATATATGATTTAATGTGGCGATTTATATGAATAGTGGATTATGAAGATGTGTGCGTATTTATAATCCAAATATTGGATCTATTTAACAAAAAAACGCACAGTTTCAAAGATGAAAAAAATATACAAATAAATTAGTTCAGTAACCCTAAACACAGGATAAATGATTTCACAAATGATTCAATAATGGGAAGATGAATATAGTTCACTCAAATAGTAAAAGATGTAAGTCTTTACACATAGTAAAAAATGTATTCGCTCAGGTAGCGAAATTATGTCACTAAACAAGAACGGATATACAATCTATCCTTCCAGTCCTGAATAATACACTGGGTCTTACTAACCCAAAATTAGCATACAGCTAAAAATACATGCGTGGAGATGCACTCCGTCACCCGTGCACCATATCCTCTCCACAGCTCCTCCGAATCAATTTCACAACCAATATAGACTCCGGACCCTCGGAATACTATGATCACTTGAAGAAATATTAGACCCTCCGGATACTTGAAATACTAGACCCTCCGGACCCCCTGGTCCTTTGACGGCTCTACAGCTGGGTCACCTTAGTCCCTCTGGACACTCCGGACGCTAGACAGTAGACGCTCCGGCACCTTAAACGCTCCGGACACACGGACGTTTCTACCCTCTGACAACACCGGACACCCCGGATATTCCTACCATCAAAACCTCACTCACTCAGCTGAAAATATACCCGATACAGTGTACTAAACTTGATACAGACATAACGTAAGGACGTTATACATGGTAAGTTAAAAAGATTATAATGGCAATTACAAAACAGGTTCAATAGTAAACCTAACCCTGCTTGATAAGACAATAGTAAACAATTCTTTTAAAAAATGTAGCTTTACATTACCAATATAAGTCCTGCACTACGTCGCAACAAGAATAAAAAATGCACGCATTATGGTATGTAAAGAAAACTATAACAAACATGCAAAGGCAAATATGGTAATACACTAGTTATCACTTAAAACCCAAAACATTACCTACCCCTACAGCTGGAGTTGTGCGAATCCTTTTAGCAGGCCGCTTGCTGACAAAACCATTAGTATTGTAAAGGTCCTTTACATGTAGTAACGTATTTATACCTTTAGAATTTTCGTTATTCTTTATCAAAGGCACCTTGCACGTGTGGCACAGGACGAATCGTACTCAAGATTTCGAAATACATAGACCATATTATAATCACCCTCGGGTATCGTTGTACAGAGAAAAAGAAACGAAACCCGAGTACATGTATTTAATTAACAACATTTACACCATTCCGTGACAATACCTCCCCCCTAAAAAAAAGTGGTATCACTTTTAGAACAATCACGGAATGTTAACAATGAATCATTATTAAAACTTCCAATTTTCAGACCGAACGAAATGATTTGCTAATTACACCCTACTTAAAAAATCAGCTCCCACATTTTCTGACCCTCGAATTGCCTCGATTCGAAAACTGTATGGTTGCAAAGACAACGCCCAACGCATCAATCTTGCATTGGTGACCTTTGCTTTATTCAAATATAAAAGCGGCTGATGGTCCGTTTGCAAGGTAAACTCCCTCCCAAAAAGATATGTATGGAATTTTCCTATTCCCCATACTAAACCTAGGCACTCCTTTTCAATCACGGAGTACTTTTCCTCTCTAGGGAGCAATTTCCTACTTGCATAAGCAATGGGCAATTTCATCCCCCCTTGCTCCTGTAGCAAAACAGCCCCAAGACCCGTATCGGACGCATCAGTCCTCAGTACAAAAGGTTTATCTATTTCCGGCAACTTTAAAATTGGTGGACTTACCAGTTTGTTTTAGGGTGTTAAACGCTTTTTCCTGGCATACACCCCATGAAACTTTATTCGGTTGCCCCTTCCTAGTCAAATCCGTTAATGGGCTGGCAATAGCCGAAAAGTTGGGGACGAATTTCCTGTAGAACCCGATTAGACCTAGGAAAGACCTTACTTGTTTTTTTGTCTCTGGTTTAGGGGCATCCCTGATTGCTCCTATTTTATCTGGATGAGGTTGCAACTGGCCTAGTCCACTTACCAGATGTCCCAAACATTCCAGACTGGAATACCCTATGCTACACTTAGTAGGCCTAACTGAAAGATTTGCAATGTGAAGTCTATCGAACAGATCCCGTAATACCTTAACATGTTCATCCCATGTATGCGTGTAAACGAAGATGTCGTCTACGAAGCTGTCGACGTTTTCCGTTCCGTTTAATAATTTGCGCATGAGACGAACGCACGACGCACCAGCGTTGACTAAACCGAAAGGCATAACTTTAAATTGAAACAGTCCTTTGGGAGTCGCGAATGCCGTTAACTCTCGGGCATTATCGGCGATGGGTATCTGCCAATATCCCTTGCTTAGATCTAATTTGGAAATGTATTTATGACCTGCCAATTTTGAAAATACACTTTCCATATCTGGCATTGGTTCTGCATCAAATACGGTGATCCTGTTTAATTGCCGAAAGTCGATGCAAAACCGGTTGGTCCCGTCTTTCTTTCTGACTAACACCACGGGGGACGAGTATGGGGAGTTTGAAGGTTCGATCACTCCCTGGTCTAACATTTTCATCACTTCTTCGCTGATTGTCTCCCGTGCATTAAAGGGTATCGGATATCCCTTAATCCTGATAGGCTCAGTGGTATTCAATTTGATCTCGTGTCGAATTAGACCCGTACAGCCTGGTCTGTCCGTGAACACATCTGGATATTTGGACAAAACCTCCATAATCTGTGTACGTTGACCCTCCGATAACTCAGGGCATACATTTATCTGGTCAATACTTTCTTTACCAACGTCCATGGGGTATTCAAGGGGCATTTCTGTGCTGGAGACGAATTCCGCTTCGTCACCAGACCTATCCTCTATCACCGCTACGCATACTACATTTAAAATCCCTTTATCAATCGTTTGTCCAGGTCTCGCTACGTAGAGCGTAAGCATATTGGCGTGAAATGTCTTGGACTTCCCCTCCATATCAATGATATAATCCATTTCGCCTTTCACCTGTCTGACTTCATATGGCCCTTTCCATTGGACTAGCAGCTTCTTGTTATTCGTTGGGAGAAGCACCAACACTTGATCGCCTACGTCAAATTTTTTACTCCGAGTTCCTCGGTTGTAGTACTTGGCGTACCTACAACTAGATTTCGCGAGTTCGTCTTGCGCCATTTGACAAGAACTTTCTAATCTTTCGCGCAAATCAACTACGTAATGGTATGTGGTCTTAACTTCTTCGTCCGCGACCTCGTCTGTCCACAGTTCACGAAGTATGCGCATAGGACCACGAACTGTCCTACCGTACAATAATTCAAACGGGGAGAAACCCAAGCTTTCCTGAGGAACCTCACGATATGCGAACAGAAGGGCGTTCATATATCTATCTCAGTCCTTCGGTCTTTCCGCACACATTCTCCGCAACATTTGCTTCAATGTGCCGTTGAATTTCTCGACCAATCCATTGCACATAGGACGGTAAGGTGTTGTGCGTAACTGTTTAAGGGACAACAACCTACTAATTTCTGCCATAAGATCTGAGGTGAATTGCGCTCCACAATCCGTAAGAACCTCTTCGGGCACTCCGACCCTGCTGAACATGTCTACGAGCGCTTCGGCTACACGTTCGGTTTCAATTGATGGCAAAGCTATGGCTTCTGGATATCTGGTAGCGTAATCTACCAGTGTCAAGATGTATCGGTTTTTCCGATCTGTATGCGGAAATATTGGTCCTACAATGTCGATGGCTACTCGTTTGAACGGAGTATCTATCAAGGGCATCTGACCTAACGGTACTCTAGTTACCCTGCCCTTAGAGATCGTCTTCTGGCAAACGTCGCACGAGCGACAGAACCGCGCTATGTCGCTATTGACGCCAGGCCAATAAAATTCTCTTAATACCCTATCCGTTGTTTTCTTTACGCCTAAATGACCTGCCATACTCGACTCGTGCGCGACCTTTAATACATGTGCCCTAAATTTCTGGGGAACCACTAATTGCAAAAACTTCCTATCCGATGTAGAGTATTCCCTGTACATTAAACCCTTCCGAACAAGGAATTTAGAGGAACCCCCGTTCTTACACTTTCTCACGGTACCCGTTAATGCCTTCTCAGAGGTTGCACGTAAAGACGCGTCACGTTTTTGCTCATTTTGGAATTCTTCGCGGGATATATCAGTAATGGCTTCCGGTACTTTTAACTTACGCAAAGGTTTATTTTCCTCCTTTACCTGAGCCCTAGTTTGCACTGCCTGGATGATAGGGAATCGGAAATCTGCTATGGTTGGGAGTCTAGAACCCGGTACGTTGCCAATCGTCAGTTCATAGATCGGGTTGGCTACGCATAAAGCTTCCCCAGTCCCGGTCAAAAAAGGTGTATCTATCATTATCCTTGCAACTGGAACGTGGTCGATTGTCTGGTCAAGCAACATGCAAGGTGATTTAAACCCAAGCAATTGATCATCGCGGACTAAGCTCCGTTTCACGACTACAGTAGTGCATCCCGTGTCTCGTAGAACGGTGACTTCTTGTCCGTTAACAGTGCCGTTTGCGGTCGGCACCCGTACCTCTGGAAAAATACACGTGCCGATTGATTGGATCACATCGCGACTGGTCTCTGAACGCACCACCGGTTCACGCACCGCTTTCCGCTTAACTTGCTGAGAAACATTAAGTTTTCCATTTACCGATCTTCTGCCTCTAATGGCTACCGCTACTTTCTGGACTGGTCCCTTCCGTTTAGGACAATAGTGGGAGATATGACCCACTTCCTTGCAAATGAAACATTGCATGTCACTCCGCTTCCCCTGGTTACTCCTACCAGATTTTTCAGGTTCCCTGGGTTTTCTGTCGTTGACCTGATTCCCACCTTTGACATCTCGCGTGATGACATTCTGCGAACCTCCCCGAGCTTCGGCGAACAAATCCGCCTGTGTGGCCATTTCATGTACATTTGTGAAGGATCTTTCCTTCAAGAATAAATATAACTCCTTGCCACAAGTTGTTAACAATTGGTCACGAAGCAAGAAATCGACAAGACCCTCAAATGTCCTGACGACTTTACCACATTCCACTCATCGCTGCAAATAATTGCAAGTCCTACTGACGAACTGTATGAATGTTTCGCCTCTCTCTGGTTTACTATACTTAAACTTCTTGCGAAACCCTTGCTCGGTTAGTTCATATTTCTTGAGAAGTGCCTCTTTCAACACGGGGTAATTGAGCGAATCGGCCGTGGATAAACGCGAATACACGTCTAACGCTTTACCTTTCAATAACGCGCTAAGATGGAGCGGCCAATCGTCTTTCTTCCATTTTTGTACCGTAGCATACCTCTCGAACCTATTTAGATAACTATCCATATTATCTTTATCGTCTTCAAATGGGGGCAATTTTGGACCTCTCAGTTTAACATCATGTTCCCCCTCTTTTTTAGCTTGCAATAGCTCAGAATTTCTTAGATGTTCCCTCTCGCGATTTCTATCTTCCATCTCTAAAGTTTCTAACCTTACCTGTTTTTCCCTTTCTAACTTCTCCCTGTCTGCTTCCCTTCCCCATTCTATCCTTTCCCTCTCAGCCTGTTTCTCTAGTTCTATCTTACCCTTCTCTAATTCTATCATTTCCTTCTGGGTTTCCCTTTTTTCCCTTTCTAATTCCCTCCCAGCCTGTTTCTCTAGTTCTATCATTTCCTTCTGGGTTTCCATTTTTTCCCTTTCTAATTCCCTCTCCTTTAATCTTTGGTCCCTCTCCCGGGCTTGTTCTTCACGAACGAAATTTCTAAGGGACTCCCCCTCATAACCAAACTGTTTCCCCAGTTCTACCAGTTCTTTCATAGAAGTCATTTCAAAAGTTTGGTGGTGACCAACCTTAAAGTGCAGTTGTATACAAACCACGTAATTACCACAAACCGTATTTCTTTCACGAAATGCAACAAAAATATTAAATACAAAAAATAAAGTAATATTAGGTATCTACCTAACCTTGGTGCTTTGTCAAACGCATCTGAAACACACAAAAAGCATACAAATATAATAAAACAATTTCAGTGCTCTGTTATATCCGAAATGATCCCACTTCTGACACCATTTGTAACAAGATAACCGGGTGGGATATTTCGGATTAACAACAGAACACGTAATGACGACACATATATATGATTTAATGTGGCGATTTATATGAATAGTGGATTATGAAGATGTGTGCGTATTTATAATCCAAATATTGGATCTATTTAACAAAAAAACGCACAGTTTCAAAGATGAAAAAAATATACAAATAAATTAGTTCAGTAACCCTAAACACAGGATAAATGATTTCACAAATGATTCAATAATGGGAAGATGAATATAGTTCACTCAAATAGTAAAAGATGTAAGTCTTTACACATAGTAAAAAATGTATTCGCTCAGGTAGCGAAATTATGTCACTAAACAAGAACGGATATACAATCTATCCTTCCAGTCCTGAATAATACACTGGGTCTTACTAACCCAAAATTAGCATACAGCTAAAAATACATGCGTGGAGATGCACTCCGTCACCCGTGCACCATATCCTCTCCACAGCTCCTCCGAATCAATTTCACAACCAATATAGACTCCGGACCCTCGGAATACTATGATCACTTGAAGAAATATTAGACCCTCCGGATACTTGAAATACTAGACCCTCCGGACCCCCTGGTCCTTTGACGGCTCTACAGCTGGGTCACCTTAGTCCCTCTGGACACTCCGGACGCTAGACAGTAGACGCTCCGGCACCTTAAACGCTCCGGACACACGGACGTTTCTACCCTCTGACAACACCGGACACCCCGGATATTCCTACCATCAAAACCTCACTCACTCAGCTGAAAATATACCCGATACAGTGTACTAAACTTGATACAGACATAACGTAAGGACGTTATACATGGTAAGTTAAAAAGATTATAATGGCAATTACAAAACAGGTTCAATAGTAAACCTAACCCTGCTTGATAAGACAATAGTAAACAATTCTTTTAAAAAATGTAGCTTTACATTACCAATATAAGTCCTGCACTACGTCGCAACAAGAATAAAAAATGCACGCATTATGGTATGTAAAGAAAACTATAACAAACATGCAAAGGCAAATATGGTAATACACTAGTTATCACTTAAAACCCAAAACATTACCTACCCCTACAGCTGGAGTTGTGCGAATCCTTTTAGCAGGCCGCTTGCTGACAAAACCATTAGTATTGTAAAGGTCCTTTACATGTAGTAACGTATTTATACCTTTAGAATTTTCGTTATTCTTTATCAAAGGCACCTTGCACGTGTGGCACAGGACGAATCGTACTCAAGATTTCGAAATACATAGACCATATTATAATCACCCTCGGGTATCGTTGTACAGAGAAAAAGAAACGAAACCCGAGTACATGTATTTAATTAACAACATTTACACCATTCCGTGACAATACCTCCCCCCTAAAAAAAAGTGGTATCACTTTTAGAACAATCACGGAATGTTAACAATGAATCATTATTAAAACTTCCAATTTTCAGACCGAACGAAATGATTTGCTAATTACACCCTACTTAAAAAATCAGCTCCCACATTTTCTGACCCTCGAATTGCCTCGATTCGAAAACTGTATGGTTGCAAAGACAACGCCCAACGCATCAATCTTGCATTGGTGACCTTTGCTTTATTCAAATATAAAAGCGGCTGATGGTCCGTTTGCAAGGTAAACTCCCTCCCAAAAAGATATGTATGGAATTTTCCTATTCCCCATACTAAACCTAGGCACTCCTTTTCAATCACGGAGTACTTTTCCTCTCTAGGGAGCAATTTCCTACTTGCATAAGCAATGGGCAATTTCATCCCCCCTTGCTCCTGTAGCAAAACAGCCCCAAGACCCGTATCGGACGCATCAGTCCTCAGTACAAAAGGTTTATCTATTTCCGGCAACTTTAAAATTGGTGGACTTACCAGTTTGTTTTAGGGTGTTAAACGCTTTTTCCTGGCATACACCCCATGAAACTTTATTCGGTTGCCCCTTCCTAGTCAAATCCGTTAATGGGCTGGCAATAGCCGAAAAGTTGGGGACGAATTTCCTGTAGAACCCGATTAGACCTAGGAAAGACCTTACTTGTTTTTTTGTCTCTGGTTTAGGGGCATCCCTGATTGCTCCTATTTTATCTGGATGAGGTTGCAACTGGCCTAGTCCACTTACCAGATGTCCCAAACATTCCAGACTGGAATACCCTATGCTACACTTAGTAGGCCTAACTGAAAGATTTGCAATGTGAAGTCTATCGAACAGATCCCGTAATACCTTAACATGTTCATCCCATGTATGCGTGTAAACGAAGATGTCGTCTACGAAGCTGTCGACGTTTTCCGTTCCGTTTAATAATTTGCGCATGAGACGAACGCACGACGCACCAGCGTTGACTAAACCGAAAGGCATAACTTTAAATTGAAACAGTCCTTTGGGAGTCGCGAATGCCGTTAACTCTCGGGCATTATCGGCGATGGGTATCTGCCAATATCCCTTGCTTAGATCTAATTTGGAAATGTATTTATGACCTGCCAATTTTGAAAATACACTTTCCATATCTGGCATTGGTTCTGCATCAAATACGGTGATCCTGTTTAATTGCCGAAAGTCGATGCAAAACCGGTTGGTCCCGTCTTTCTTTCTGACTAACACCACGGGGGACGAGTATGGGGAGTTTGAAGGTTCGATCACTCCCTGGTCTAACATTTTCATCACTTCTTCGCTGATTGTCTCCCGTGCATTAAAGGGTATCGGATATCCCTTAATCCTGATAGGCTCAGTGGTATTCAATTTGATCTCGTGTCGAATTAGACCCGTACAGCCTGGTCTGTCCGTGAACACATCTGGATATTTGGACAAAACCTCCATAATCTGTGTACGTTGACCCTCCGATAACTCAGGGCATACATTTATCTGGTCAATACTTTCTTTACCAACGTCCATGGGGTATTCAAGGGGCATTTCTGTGCTGGAGACGAATTCCGCTTCGTCACCAGACCTATCCTCTATCACCGCTACGCATACTACATTTAAAATCCCTTTATCAATCGTTTGTCCAGGTCTCGCTACGTAGAGCGTAAGCATATTGGCGTGAAATGTCTTGGACTTCCCCTCCATATCAATGATATAATCCATTTCGCCTTTCACCTGTCTGACTTCATATGGCCCTTTCCATTGGACTAGCAGCTTCTTGTTATTCGTTGGGAGAAGCACCAACACTTGATCGCCTACGTCAAATTTTTTACTCCGAGTTCCTCGGTTGTAGTACTTGGCGTACCTACAACTAGATTTCGCGAGTTCGTCTTGCGCCATTTGACAAGAACTTTCTAATCTTTCGCGCAAATCAACTACGTAATGGTATGTGGTCTTAACTTCTTCGTCCGCGACCTCGTCTGTCCACAGTTCACGAAGTATGCGCATAGGACCACGAACTGTCCTACCGTACAATAATTCAAACGGGGAGAAACCCAAGCTTTCCTGAGGAACCTCACGATATGCGAACAGAAGGGCGTTCATATATCTATCCCAGTCCTTCGGTCTTTCCGCACACATTCTCCGCAACATTTGCTTCAATGTGCCGTTGAATTTCTCGACCAATCCATTGCACATAGGACGGTAAGGTGTTGTGCGTAACTGTTTAAGGGACAACAACCTACTAATTTCTGCCATAAGATCTGAGGTGAATTGCGCTCCACAATCCGTAAGAACCTCTTCGGGCACTCCGACCCTGCTGAACATGTCTACGAGCGCTTCGGCTACACGTTCGGTTTCAATTGATGGCAAAGCTATGGCTTCTGGATATCTGGTAGCGTAATCTACCAGTGTCAAGATGTATCGGTTTTTCCGATCTGTATGCGGAAATATTGGTCCTACAATGTCGATGGCTACTCGTTTGAACGGAGTATCTATCAAGGGCATCTGACCTAACGGTACTCTAGTTACCCTGCCCTTAGAGATCGTCTTCTGGCAAACGTCGCACGAGCGACAGAACCGCGCTATGTCGCTATTGACGCCAGGCCAATAAAATTCTCTTAATACCCTATCCGTTGTTTTCTTTACGCCTAAATGACCTGCCATACTCGACTCGTGCGCGACCTTTAATACATGTGCCCTAAATTTCTGGGGAACCACTAATTGCAAAAACTTCCTATCCGATGTAGAGTATTCCCTGTACATTAAACCCTTCCGAACAAGGAATTTAGAGGAACCCCCGTTCTTACACTTTCTCACGGTACCCGTTAATGCCTTCTCAGAGGTTGCACGTAAAGACGCGTCACGTTTTTGCTCATTTTGGAATTCTTCGCGGGATATATCAGTAATGGCTTCCGGTACTTTTAACTTACGCAAAGGTTTATTTTCCTCCTTTACCTGAGCCCTAGTTTGCACTGCCTGGATGATAGGGAATCGGAAATCTGCTATGGTTGGGAGTCTAGAACCCGGTACGTTGCCAATCGTCAGTTCATAGATCGGGTTGGCTACGCATAAAGCTTCCCCAGTCCCGGTCAAAAAAGGTGTATCTATCATTATCCTTGCAACTGGAACGTGGTCGATTGTCTGGTCAAGCAACATGCAAGGTGATTTAAACCCAAGCAATTGATCATCGCGGACTAAGCTCCGTTTCACGACTACAGTAGTGCATCCCGTGTCTCGTAGAACGGTGACTTCTTGTCCGTTAACAGTGCCGTTTGCGGTCGGCACCCGTACCTCTGGAAAAATACACGTGCCGATTGATTGGATCACATCGCGACTGGTCTCTGAACGCACCACCGGTTCACGCACCGCTTTCCGCTTAACTTGCTGAGAAACATTAAGTTTTCCATTTACCGATCTTCTGCCTCTAATGGCTACCGCTACTTTCTGGACTGGTCCCTTCCGTTTAGGACAATAGTGGGAGATATGACCCACTTCCTTGCAAATGAAACATTGCATGTCACTCCGCTTCCCCTGGTTACTCCTACCAGATTTTTCAGGTTCCCTGGGTTTTCTGTCGTTGACCTGATTCCCACCTTTGACATCTCGCGTGATGACATTCTGCGAACCTCCCCGAGCTTCGGCGAACAAATCCGCCTGTGTGGCCATTTCATGTACATTTGTGAAGGATCTTTCCTTCAAGAATAAATATAACTCCTTGCCACAAGTTGTTAACAATTGGTCACGAAGCAAGAAATCGACAAGACCCTCAAATGTCCTGACGACTTTACCACATTCCACTCATCGCTGCAAATAATTGCAAGTCCTACTGACGAACTGTATGAATGTTTCGCCTCTCTCTGGTTTACTATACTTAAACTTCTTGCGAAACCCTTGCTCGGTTAGTTCATATTTCTTGAGAAGTGCCTCTTTCAACACGGGGTAATTGAGCGAATCGGCCGTGGATAAACGCGAATACACGTCTAACGCTTTACCTTTCAATAACGCGCTAAGATGGAGCGGCCAATCGTCTTTCTTCCATTTTTGTACCGTAGCATACCTCTCGAACCTATTTAGATAACTATCCATATTATCTTTATCGTCTTCAAATGGGGGCAATTTTGGACCTCTCAGTTTAACATCATGTTCCCCCTCTTTTTTAGCTTGCAATAGCTCAGAATTTCTTAGATGTTCCCTCTCGCGATTTCTATCTTCCATCTCTAAAGTTTCTAACCTTACCTGTTTTTCCCTTTCTAACTTCTCCCTGTCTGCTTCCCTTCCCCATTCTATCCTTTCCCTCTCAGCCTGTTTCTCTAGTTCTATCTTACCCTTCTCTAATTCTATCATTTCCTTCTGGGTTTCCCTTTTTTCCCTTTCTAATTCCCTCCCAGCCTGTTTCTCTAGTTCTATCATTTCCTTCTGGGTTTCCATTTTTTCCCTTTCTAATTCCCTCTCCTTTAATCTTTGGTCCCTCTCCCGGGCTTGTTCTTCACGAACGAAATTTCTAAGGGACTCCCCCTCATAACCAAACTGTTTCCCCAGTTCTACCAGTTCTTTCATAGAAGTCATTTCAAAAGTTTGGTGGTGACCAACCTTAAAGTGCAGTTGTATACAAACCACGTAATTACCACAAACCGTATTTCTTTCACGAAATGCAACAAAAATATTAAATACAAAAAATAAAGTAATATTAGGTATCTACCTAACCTTGGTGCTTTGTCAAACGCATCTGAAACACACAAAAAGCATACAAATATAATAAAACAATTTCAGTGCTCTGTTATATCCGAAATGATCCCACTTCTGACACCATTTGTAACAAGATAACCGGGTGGGATATTTCGGATTAACAACAGAACACGTAATGACGACACATATATATGATTTAATGTGGCGATTTATATGAATAGTGGATTATGAAGATGTGTGCGTATTTATAATCCAAATATTGGATCTATTTAACAAAAAAACGCACAGTTTCAAAGATGAAAAAAATATACAAATAAATTAGTTCAGTAACCCTAAACACAGGATAAATGATTTCACAAATGATTCAATAATGGGAAGATGAATATAGTTCACTCAAATAGTAAACGATGTAAGTCTTTACACATAGTAAAAAATGTATTCGCTCAGGTAGCGAAATTATGTCACTAAACAAGAACGGATATACAATCTATCCTTCCAGTCCTGAATAATACACTGGGTCTTACTAACCCAAAATTAGCATACAGCTAAAAATACATGCGTGGAGATGCACTCCGTCACCCGTGCACCATATCCTCTCCACAGCTCCTCCGAATCAATTTCACAACCAATATAGACTCCGGACCCTCGGAAAACTATGATCACTTGAAGAAATATTAGACCCTCCGGATACTTGAAATACTAGACCCTCCGGACCCCCTGGTCCTTTGACGGCTCTACAGCTGGGTCACCTTAGTCCCTCTGGACACTCCGGACGCTAGACAGTAGACGCTCCGGCACCTTAAACGCTCCGGACACACGGACGTTTCTACCCTCTGACAACACCGGACACCCCGGATATTCCTACCATCAAAACCTAACTCACTCAGCTGAAAATATACCCAATACAGTGTACTAAACTTGATACAGACATAACGTAAGGACGTTATACATGGTAAGTTAAAAAGATTATATTATAATGGCAATTACAAAACAGGTTCAATAGTAAACCTAACCCTGCTTGATAAGACAATAGTAAACAATTCCTTTAAAAAATGTAGCTTTACATTACCAATATAAGTCCTGCACTACGTCGCAACAAGAATAAAAAATGCACGCATTATGGTATGTAAAGAAAACTATAACAAACATGCAAAGGCAAATA
Organism: Sinohyriopsis cumingii; assembly: GCA_028554795.2. Taxonomy (NCBI): domain Eukaryota; kingdom Metazoa; phylum Mollusca; class Bivalvia; order Unionida; family Unionidae; genus Sinohyriopsis; species Sinohyriopsis cumingii. Next base: position 123,033,534 of record CM068840.1, on the reverse strand, counting down.
TGGTAATACACTAGTTATCACTTAAAACCCAAAACATTACCTACCCCTACAGCTGGAGTTGTGCGAATCCTTTTAGCAGGCCGCTTGCTGACAAAACCATTAGTATTGTAAAGGTCCTTTACATGTAGTAACGTATTTATACCTTTAGAATTTTCGTTATTCTTTATCAAAGGCACCTTGCACGTGTGGCACAGGACGAATCGTACTCAAGATTTCGAAATACATAGACCATATTATAATCACCCTCGGGTATCGTTGTACAGAGAAAAAGAAACGAAACCCGAGTACATGTATTTAATTAACAACATTTACACCATTCCGTGACAATATGCATTTCTAAAAGGAACTTCAAATATGATAAGAAATTTAAATGATGCCATGGTTTGGTTTATGCATACTTGTAGACATTGGTTTTGTCAGCCGTTGAGCAGATAAGTAATAGACAACTTTGCTATTGAACGTACTGCCAAACGCCAGGACAAATCATAAAAAGATACCTTGTACCAGAATGGACTCTTCTCCCTTGAAATTCAGACCAGCCCATTTGTTGTCCTCTTTCATATTTCGCTTGAAAAGGAATCCAGGAAAAGTCACTATAAGTTGCTACGAAGATGAAAGATTATCACAAATTATACACAAGACTTCGATTACTTTTCAAGAACTATTTGTTATATTGATAACTTTTCTTGAAGTTAATCAGACACCTCAACACATTTCCCTTTGTTCAAAACGTGTTATTGTCAGAAACCGAACTAAATGAAGGTTGCCCCATATTAAATATTGAACTCTGATATTAATGGTAAACCCTTTGCAATCGCTTGAGATCAACGATTACATTTTGAAGGCGGAAAAAAACATTATTGCAACGAGGAAATGGAGACCGCTCCGGTGGTCGATTGGTTAAAGCGTCCGCCTTGGATGCGGGAGATCGCGGGTTATTCCATGTATACAAAACGGATTTCTGCTGTAAATAGTGATAGGTTACTGTTTGAGCTCACTACATATAATATGTAAAAAATATTATTTTATTAGCATATTTGGATATTTAGAATCATATACTTTTCATTACTTACATCGTACACGTCATTAAAGTAAATATTATTGTTAATGTCGAGCGAGTTCGAACTATGCTTACAATCGTTGCTCCATCTTCTGTAACTTCAGTTTGATTTTATGAACTTTCCATGATGACTTCCGGAAAATAATAATGTTTAAACAAGACTAAACTATCGAGACATAGAAATACTGACATGTATTTTGTTCAGCTGAGAGAAATAGCATTACTCCCCTCCCCCCCTCAGGGGGAGTTAACGCGAATACATGTGCATGGAGAGTTTAAACTCGAGTATAATTACCAGTAATGCCATATACAGGAGACGAATGTTTATTCTGAAATAAACCATTTATGCAGCGATGTAACTGAACGTATACTGTAAGCTGCACATGATACTCTGCCCATTAAACGCTTGATGTAATTGTGAAGACTGGTGAAATGTTTGAATTCATTGCTATCATCAATGGAATGCGGAGATTGCAATGGCACGTGAAGTGCAAGACTATCGTCAGTGGAATGTGGAGATTGCAATGGCACGTGAAGTGTAAGACTATCGTCAGTGGAATGTGGAGATTGCAATGGCACGTGAAGTTTAAGTGGAATGTGGAGATTGCAATGGCACGTGAAGTGTAAGACTATCGTCAGTGGAATGTGGAGATTGCAATGGCACGTGAAGTGTAAGACTATCGTCAGTGGAATGTGGAGATTGCAATGGCACGTGAAGTTTAAGTGGAATGTGGAGATTGCAATGGCACGTGAAGTGTAAGACTATCGTCATTGGAATGTGGAGATTGTAATGGCACGTGAAGTGTAAGACTATCGTCACTGGAATGTGGAGATTACAATGGCACGTGAAGTGTAAGACTATCGTCAGTGGAATGTGGAGATTGCAATGGCACGTGAAGTGGAAAACTATCGTCATTGGAATGTGGAGATTGTAATGGCACGTGAAGTGTAAGACTATCGTCAGTGGAATGTGGAGATTGCAATGGCACGTGAAGTGTAAGACTATCGTCAGTGGAATGTGCAGATTGCAATGGCATGTGAAGTTTAAGTGGAATGTGGAGATTACAATGGCACGTGAAGTGTAAGACTATCGTCAGTGGAATGTAGAGATTGCAATGGCACGTGAAGTGTAAGACTATCGTCAGTGGAATGTGGAGATTGCAATGGCACATGAAGTGTAAGACTATCGTCAGTGGAATGTGGAGATTACAATGGCACATGAAGTGTAAGACTATCGTCAGTGGAATGTGGAGATTGCAATGGCACGTGAAGTGTAAGACTATCGTCAGTGGAATGTGGAGATTGCAATGGCACGTGAAGTGTAAGACTATCGTCTGTGGAATGTGGAGATTGCAATGGCACGTGAAGTGTAAGACTATCGTCAGTGGAATGTGAAGATTACAATGGCACGTGAAGTGTAAGACTATCGTCAGTGGAATGTGGAGATTGCAATGGCACATGAAGTGTAAGACTATCGTCTGTGGAATGTAGAGATTGCAATTGCACGTGAAGTGTAAGACTATCGTCAGTGGAATGTGGAGATTGCAATGGCACATGAAGTGTAAGACTATCGTCAGTGGAATGTGGAGATTACAATGGCACGTGAAGTGTAAGACTATCGTCAGTGGAATGTGGAGATTGCAATGGCACGTGAAGTGTAGGACTATCGTCATTGGAATGTGGAGATTACAATGGCACGTGAAGTGTAAGACTATCGTCAGTGGAATGAGGAGATTGCAATGGCACTTGAAGTTTAAGTGGAATGTAGAGATTGCAATGGCACGTGAAGTGTAAGACTATCGTCAGTGGAATGTGGAGATTGCAATTGCACGTGAAGTGTAAGACTATCGTCAGTGGAATGTGGAGATTGCAATGGCACGTGAAGTGTAGGACTATCGTCATTGGAATGTGGAGATTACAATGGCACGTAAAGTGGAAGACTATCGTCAGTGGAATGTGGAGATTGCAATGGCACGTGAAGTGTAAGACTATCGTCATTGGAATGTGGAGATTGTAATGGCACGTGAAGTGTAAGACTATCGTCAGTGGAATGTGGAGATTGCAATGGCACGTGAAGTGTAAGACTATCGTCAGTGGAATGTGGAGATTACAATTGCACGTGAAGTGTAAGACTATCGTCATTGGAATGTGGAGATTGCAATGGCACGTGAAGTGTAGGACTATCGTCATTGGAATGTGGAGATTGCAATGGCACATGAAGTGTAAGACTATCGTCTGTGGAATGTAGAGATTGCCATGGCACGTGAAGTGTAAGACTATCGTCTGTGGGATGTAGAGATTGCCATGGCACGTGAAGTGTAAGAATATCGTCATTGGAATGTGGAGATTACAATGGCACATGAAGTGTAAGACTATCGTCTGTGGAATGTAGATATTGCCATGGCACGTGAAGTGTAAGACTATCGTCAGTGGAATGTGGAGATTGCAATGGCACATGAAGTGTAAGACTATCGTCAGTGGAATGTGGAGATTACAATGGCACGTGAAGTGTAAGACTATCGTCAGTGGAATGTGGAGATTGCAATGGCACGTGAAGTTTAAGTGGAATGTGGAGATTACAATGGCACGTGAAGTGTAAGACTATCGTCAGTGGAATGTGGAGATTGCAATGGCACGTGAAGTGTAAGACTATCGGCAGTGGAATGTGGAGATTACAATGGCACGTGAAGTGTAAGACTATCGTCAGTGGAATGTGGAGATTGCAATGGCACGTGAAGTGTAAGACTATCGTCATTGGAATGTGGAGATTCTAATGGCACGTGAAGTGTAAGACTATCGTCAGTGGAATGTGGAGATTGCAATGGCACGTGAAGTGTAAGACTATCGTCATTGGAATGTGGAGATTGTAATGGCACGTGAAGTGTAAGACTATCGTCAGTGGAATGTGGAGATTGCAATGGCACGTGAAGTGTAAGACTATCGTCAGTGGAATGTGCAGATTGCAATGGCATGTGAAGTTTAAGTGGAATGTGGAGATTGCAATGGCACGTGAAGTGTAAGACTATCGTCATTGGAATGTGGAGATTACAATGGCACGTGAAGTGTAAGACTATCGTCAGTGGAATGTGGAGATTGCAATGGCACGTGAAGTGTAAGACTATCGTCAGTGGAATGTGGAGATTGCAATGGCACGTGAAGTGTAAGACTATCGTCATTGGAATGTGGAGATTCTAATGGCACGTGAAGTGTAAGACTATCGTCAGTGGAATGTGGAGATTGCAATGGCACGTGAAGTGTAAGACTATCGTCATTGGAATGTGGAGATTGTAATGGCACGTGAAGTGTAAGACTATCGTCAGTGGAATGTGGAGATTGCAATGGCACGTGAAGTGTAACACTATCGTCAGTGGAATGTGCAGATTGCAATGGCATGTGAAGTTTAAGTGGAATGTGGAGATTGCAATGGCACGTGAAGTGTAAGACTATCGTCATTGGAATGTGGAGATTACAATGGCACGTGAAGTGTAAGACTATCGTCAGTGGAATGTAGAGATTGCAATGGCACGTGAAGTGTAAGACTATCGTCAGTGGAATGTGGAGATTGCAATGGCACATGAAGTGTAAGACTATCGTCAGTGGAATGTGGAGATTGCAATGGCACGTGAAGTGTAAGACTATCGTCATTGGAATGTGGAGATTACAATGGCACGTGAAGTGTAAGACTATCGTCAGTGGAATGTGGAGATTGCAATGGCACATGAAGTGTAAGACTATCGTCTGTGGAATGTAGAGATTGCAATGGCACGTGAAGTGTAAGACTATCGTCAGTGGAATGTGGAGATTGCAATGGCACATGAAGTGTAAGACTATCGTTATTGGAATGTGAAGATTACAATGGCACGTGAAGTGTAAGACTATCGTCAGTGGAATGTGGAGATTGCAATGGCACATGAAGTGTAAGACTATCGTCAGTGGAATGTGGAGATTACAATGGCACATGAAGTGTAAGACTATCGTCAGTGGAATGTGGAGATTGCAATGGCACGTTAAGTGTAAGACTATCGTCATTGGAATGTGGAGATTACAATGGCACGTGAAGTGTAAGACTATCGTCAGTGGAATGTGGAGATTGCAATGGCACATGAAGTGTAAGACTATCGTCTGTGGAATGTAGAGATTGCAATGGCACGTGAAGTGTAAGACTATCGTCAGTGGAATGTGGAGATTGCAATGGCACATGAAGTGTAAGACTATCGTCATTGGAATGTGAAGATTACAATGGCACGTGAAGTGTAAGACTATCGTCAGTGTAATGTGGAGATTGCAATGGCACGTGAAGTGTAGGACTATCGTCATTGGAATGTGGAGATTACAATGGCACGTGAAGTGTAAGACTATCGTCAGTGGAATGTGGAGATTGCAATGGCACATGAAGTGTAAGACTATCGTCAGTGGAATGTGGAGATTACAATGGCACGTGAAGTGTAAGACTATCGTCAGTGGAATGTGGAGATTGCAATGGCACGTGAAGTGTAGGACTATCGTCATTGGAATGTGGAGATTACAATGGCACGTGAAGTGTAAGACTATCGTCAGTGGAATGTGGAGATTGCAATGGCACATGAAGTGTAAGACTATCGTCAGTGGAATGTGGAGATTACAATGGCACGTGAAGTGTAAGACTATCGTCAGTGGAATGTGGAGATTGCAATGGCACGTGAAGTGTAAGACTATCGTCAGTGGAATGTGGAGATTGCCATGGCACGTGAAGTTTAAGTGGAATGTGGAGATTGCAATGGCACGTGAAGTGTAAGACTATCTCAGTGGAATGCGGTGATCGCATTGGTATTTAGTTTTCAGCCTGAATAAGTATGATTGGGAGAAACGTGTAAAACCTGAATTTACAAATGAACAGCGCTTTGCCAGTGATGCAAATCGATCTATTTCCAGCGGCCCCTTTTAAATATTCACATTATCGCAGAAATCTGCAGTGACAACGGAGGATGGAGATTAGTAAAAAGTATGTTTTCCCTTCCACTGTCACTGCAGACATTTACAAATTCAGACAACAGTGGAGTTCGAGACAAAAATACTTCTTTTATAGTAATGATATATAATTCTTTATTCAAATTCATTATATTCGTCGAACACAATTTCTTAAAAAAGGGTCAAAATGAAACTGAGAATGTTAGCATACATGCAGTAAGAGCTAATACCAGTAGGATCATATCAGTATACACAACTCCCTGTAAACTGCCATCTTTGATGCCACCATCTTTCAAAACCATACATCGTAAAGTAAATGGAGATCAACGATTTTTTCATTTTTAAAAGAGTACTGTCATTTGCCGATTTTTTCTGTTCTTTTTATTACTTTCTAAGGTCACAGCTTTTAACTCCCCTAAACGTTTGCCCACAAGCCATGCACGTTGTGCGACCCGTAGATTACTAACGTTAATAATCCACAAAAGTGAAAATACACGAGAAAGCAGCTAGAGTGACGCACGGTAGCGACCTAAAACCGCATATGAGCGACTATGTATATTTTTACTCGACTTTGACTGACTGCAAATCCGCCACCACACGTTTCCTTTTCTATGTTCGAAGTTATTGCAGATTTACTATTTCCGCCAATACAGCCTCGAATTCATCAATGATTGTTATTTTATCCTTGCTAGCCACCGAATATGAATTACTAATCGTGTTGAGACTACTTTGTACATGTGGGGAATTGACTTTACGCCAGAAGGTAGATCACTCCGCCTACCGAACACGTGACTTGACAACCTCTTAACCTCTGTCAAACATTCTGTGAAAATGGCGGGCGTGATAACATTAAAAGATATACAAGACGATATTGGTGAGCAATATTTGCCATATGAAACAACATTGAGACAGAGACATAAAGCGAGAGCATTTATCCATCGCTTGCACTTCTCTAAGTTACGTTGGTATATGGAGAACTCGCCCCATGGAGAACTCGCCCCCACGTATCTAGAGAAGTCGCCCCAGAGTGGTTGGAGAAGTCGTCCCAATTGGTTGGAGAAGTCAACCAAAACTTGTCACCCAAATAACCTTTTAATAACAGAATTAAGTCATCTTTTACGTGATTCATATTTCTATTTTATATATATGCGATCACAAAAGAGATATTAACTAAATTAAAGCAATATCATAGTAATATTTATAAGGACGAAATAAAGCCTATATATAATCTAATGAATGACGACAGTATAGAGATTAAAGAGGATGATAAGTCAAACCCTATTATTATTGTGAATCAAGATGATTATGTTAAAGAAGTTGAACATCAATTAAAATTAAATAAAAAATATCAACATGCATTAATGAGATCGCTAAAAATAATAATTCCGTATGTGAGGAATTTCATACTTTCCCTCTTAACATACGTACACCTCAAAAATAATAATTCCGTATATAATTATTTTCATTTAATAATACGAATTACATACAGATAATGGGTATTAATATGGCTCTTATATACTCTTTCATTTCATGGGTGAATTAGAAAAGGATTTTATTCAAAACGAAAAGTTTAATCCATCTCTTTGGTTCAGATTTTTAGATGACATATTTATTATCTGGAAGCATTCAATTGAAAAACTGAAAAAAATTACTGATCGCCTAAATCATTTTCACCCGACGATTAAATTTACTTATACTGCATCTAGCACGCATGTTTCATTTTTAGATGTAAATGTAATAAAAAATATTGATAACACTATCTCTACAAATATTATTAAAATGCATCTAATGATTTGAAGAGCAAAGCAAAAGGGACAGATAACACTTATTTTTCGTTAAGTACAGAAGCGGAGTTGATCAAATGGAAAAGTTGAAAAATTGCAAATGTTAAAAATTTAATAAGTTATTAAGTTGAAGAAAAACAACAATAAATAAAGCCTTAACCATGTGGCGACATCTCAGAATTACTATATATGATCCTTGGGGCGACTTCTCCAGGCGAAGTGGGGCGACTTCTCCGAACCGTTGCGAAATTTGTAAATATATATAATAGCCAAGTCGATATCGACAGAAGCAGCTTGTCGGAGGAAAATGGCGGATGTAAACAGTACCTGTAGGTGTGTATAATAGCGCACGCTGATTGGTCAATCGAGCAGAATGATTGACAACTGGCGATAGGTCAGTTGTATCAAAGTTAACGGGACAGCACAACCATTGACATCGGTTACTATAGATACAGCCTCAATAATAATTACACATGATGCATGTACAATGGTTTTCGTGTTTGCATTTCTGTTACACCAGGACCAACACACGATGCCGCAGCAAGACCACACATATCATCAATTACCAAACAGACGTGTTGGTATTTCGTGATCAACGATGTACTCTTGATGATTTTTTCTCGATTATTTTTTTACACTGGTAACTTTGAATGTCCATCATAGCTCTTCTGTTAAAAATAAAATCGCGTAGCATAATTGTACGACCAGCAGACCCTGTCTGGACTCATCACGTCCAGGTAAAAATGTAAACACACCTCTAGCCAATTACGCTTCTGTACTAGCACAACTGTCATAGAAAATATAAGCCTCCGGAATATTTAAATTTATGTTGTCCTTTCTGGGCTTTACATCTGCACCTTTGGCATGTGTGTGTGGGTGTGTGTGTGTGTGTGGTTAGGATTTTTAAAGAAACTTTAATGATGTCCCACTCAGTCAAATTATCCTGACACCAGGTTGACCGGCCCTAATACTAACCTTTTAATGCTGAGCGCCTAACGAGGCTGTTGTTAGTAAAAAAAAATTTTTAAAAGTCTTTTGTACAACTCGACCAAGTTTCGAATCCACAACCCCTCCGCTTCCGCGGCGGGCGCTCTAACCATTAGGCCACCAGATTGGTCCCTTTGGCATTTAGCGATCGCCTTTGTTCAATAAATGTTAGCTGAACAGTGCGTTCTGCTGAATGGAATTAGATAAAATTTTCTTAGCTGGTGAACGTAACCATGTGGATACGCGGTGAATATCACTTCGACATTATAGAACCAATCTTGTTTTCTTTGCACCTGGTGGTGAAGCCAACATTTGGGTATTTTCACGTGCACATGCGATGATTCAAAGTCAACCTCGAGTTAGTAGTTGTACAAAAGTGTAGTCCCAATGGGTGAGTTATATTTAACCCTTTATTTGATTGTATCTGAGTGTACTGGAGAATCTGGTAAAATATTTTTGAAACAGATAGTCGTCGACTATTGGGACAAAATTGCTATCGACATTAATATCCGTAGACAACTGGTCTAACATCCCGTAAATTCTGCAATCTCATCACCGCGGTCAGAATCCATTACTTATGTGCAAAGTTAAATCTTAACCAGAAACGCAAAAAACGATATAGAAGACGTATGCAAAAATGTTTAGCACATAGAACTGAATTTCATCTCCGACGACCAATGATACTGCCATCTTATACATCCGACTAGACATTATATGTCATTATCACATAGTTGGTACACTTTAAAATGGTGTGTGCAATGTAATATTTTTGATGTTACAACATGTTGACATATCACTTTATGTGATTCGGATGGTCAAAATAACCTCATCAAGTTTTTGATCAGTATTTTCTATACTGAATGGCTGCGATCGTGGGAAAATTTAATTACCCCGTCTACTGCAACGTTTTGTTTTTGCTATTATTGCTAACATTTTGGTGGCCATTTGTTTCGAATTGACTGTCGAAAGTGAAATGTGTGCGAAACAGTCACGTCCGTCTGAATATAGCCCATTTACCTCAGCATGGGCTCGATACGATATGTATAGATTATCAAGCGCTGAAAAAATTACCTTTAACCCAAAACAAGAATAACACCAACATAATTATAGCTAAGGGAATTGTGTGTAAAGTGTTCAATCGAAGCACGTTTACGCCGTTAAATAGCTCTTACGATGCGTTTCAATCCCAGATTTGTCTATATCTATGTTGTCTACTGTTCCAAATGGAATAAAGCAAATATCCGGTTACAAATACATTACTGTAAATCTGGAATATCTGCATCCATAATCATCCTTTCACAAATCCAACAATTTGAATGCATTGAAATGAAACTGTTAATGAAACACATTAGCTGTTAGGCGTTGCTCTATGTGACGTCATAATGAACTTGCATATACATTCTGTGTTTAAGAATTATTCTGTATAAGTCAAATATTGTATTTATTCGGTTAGTTGCTCTTTGACTTAAAATTGGTAAAAATTAAATTAATATATCTTACTATTTATAAAAAAGTGCAAAAATTCCAGTGACTATTTGTTACAAGCGCCAAAATAAAAGGTTCAGTGTCCGAGTCAAAATAGATAGAATTATATCTTCTTCTTCTTTCAATCCAATTTTCATTAAAAACAAAAAATAATTTGATAATAATTACCCACTTTAGATCCTCTATTTATAGTCATTGAACTCAGCCCACACGGAAAACCAGATATGATAAATGAGTACAATCGAGACTCGCGCAGCTTTACGATGTAATATTTAGGTTTATCAAAGCTATTTGCTTCGCAGAAAATAAATCGATCATTTGTTGTGGTGAAAGTTGTTACCTCCTTTCCTTCGCTTGTGAAAACTTATACGGATGCTGTAAATGAACTTGCTACACGTGACAGTACGGTCAATTGTGTGATCTACTCATCCACATATTTTGTCATCCCTTCAATAGAAGTATAATAATACTATCTGATAAACGCAACCAACACTTCGCTGACTCGGATTTTACCTTTCTCAGTGACCTCAGCGTGGTTCTTTCCGACAGTGCCTGTTAGCTTGACAATAATACCTTGAATGTATACGTTTGACGTTTTATGTTTACCAGTTGTAACGTCATAAATCACAAGCTCACCAGCATGAATATCGACAACAGTCAGGATGGTAAACTCAGTCACATCCACCTTTGTAGTAAATCTGCTCCGATCCAAATCAACACCGTGTAGTCAAGCTGGGTAACGCACGTAAATATTAAGACGTTTTTATGATATTAAGCGTAATGTAAAATCAGTACGTGCTTTCGGGAATGGGTTTTCGGCCAGTGCAAACAAACCTTCAATAAAACGATGACCGTATATGGGTCCATCCAGCCTGTTTTGTACTGGTTCAGTTGAATAAAACAGTGGCCTTTTATCGTGCATGGTAAAATAATTAATACCTTAAACTGTTGGTGCAAGTCCATGCGAGCCAAATACAAAAACAGTTGTGGTGTCAACACGTATGCAATCGAACCAGCGAGGCCCTGTTGTCAAGTCTGGGTTGAAAATACCCGTCTGAAATGTGCGTGCGCATCATCGACGCGAGTTTATTTGGCATAGCGACGCCACGGGCAAGCTTGACCGACTTTGCTATCGCCAGCAAGATTGGTCCATGGACGGGTCACAGGCATGACCTTCTGCGTGTTGTACCAGTTAATCGAAGACCTCTGATCGATGGTAATCGGCGGCTCGTTCCTGGCAATCGAAGGGCTTTTACCATTTTTATAGACCTACCAGGCTCATGAAGCGATCTGCAACAACCAACCGTCATCCCAGTTGCAGTTTGGACAGGCGTTAATGACGCAGATTTTGCAACGCCGCTGCTGCTAACAACGCTGGATTTGCTGCAAGGAATGGAAGTATTACACCTGTATTTAGCACTGGTGTGACATGTGTAGTTTTAATGTAACCGAGGTGTTATTGTGTTTGCTGCATATGATCAGCGATTTGTGTTCTCATCAACCATAAGGGTTTTTTTCCGATCAATTTTCTAAAGAACGTTTTAGTTTGACCCCCCAATCATTTGTAATGGGTTTCTAATTTCCTCAGCTGATTTTCACAAAGCAGACCATCACTTTGTGATATGACATTTATTTCAATATGTAACAGGTTTAATTACGAATTTTCCAAAGGTGTATCGAGGACCCTGATTCGACTACCACCACCCAAGAATAACATAATCTTGTCTTAAAGTATCACAATATAACACTGGTAATCAGCAGCAGAACCAGCAGCATATGCACGTGTATGAAGATGCGTGTAGACAATGGATTATCTGAACTACTCTGATCCGTGTCAAAGTTTTGATGCCGGTTCATTTAAGAACTCAAATTGTGACATGCAAGTGTCATGTGAGGACTTGCTTATGAACAGTTAAGCCGAAGTTCTTCCAAAGGCTCCAGAGAACTACTTAACCACAACGAAATTAGAGTCACTCCTAAGGTGTCAAATATCATCTTACTATGAGCTCGCTATCATCACGCGGTAACGTGTTTAGTGTAAATTACATCTTAATACGAGTTGGTGTGTGCACATATTTGATACGCGCGAGAAACAACGCCATTGATGTGGTTCCTAACTACATACAGGATAAGTAAACGTGATTCTTTAGTCAGCGAACGGGTTAGCACTGGCATCCACAAAGTCATTGTTGACAATTCAACACTCCCAGTGGGGCCCCGAGTGGCCGAGTGGTCTAAAGCGTTCACCGTTCCGGATCACTTCCATCTCACCTCTGTCTGCGTGGGTTCGAGTCTAGCGTGGGTACATCCTGCCAGTAACATCTCGTGGGTCGATGATTATTCCCTGGGTTTTCCAGGGTTCTTCCTCCAACAGTTATACTGGCCGCCATTTATAGCCTATCTTGTGCTGAAAAATGGCGCTAAACACTAGAACAACAATAGCAATCAACACTCGGTAAGTACACCAAACTGCATATGTTGTGTTGTTCTTACGAAACAAGATGAAATTTTATTTAGCTCTTTACAAATCCCAAATATGTCACTGTGGAGGATTACACAAGAAAACCGCAATGAATCACTAATCATGTGTCAATCTGTGGTGTGCAAATACATAGCAAAAGGTCTGGTTCGAGCCACGGACTCATGAGATAGAAGGAAACCTCTAGACGTATTTGGTACCTGCAATTCAAATTGAAACTGATTACGGTTTCTAACCGGGCATGAGTAATAGTGAAATCACTTTTGCTTTGATCACCAGCAGATGAACAAACATGTCAGATGTTGGACCATAGCGCGACATGATAGGACAACACTAACATTAATTGACATGCACCTATCTTGACAGACTAAAAGCCGTGATGACTCACCAAAACTTATCCTGACTTTCTAGCACCTTCACATAGTAACTAGAAACTGATGTTTCGATGTAAGATGTAAAGATAAAATGAGAGGTGAATTATTGAAGAGCAACACTTAATTTGTCGACGGATTTCCCACTAATGATTCTCAACACTTAATTTGTCTACGTATTACCCACTAATGAATCTCAACACTTAATTTGTCTACGGATTTCCCATAAATGATTCTCAACACTTAATTTGTCTACGTATTACCCACTAATGATTCTCAACACTTAATTTGTCTACGTATTACCCAGTAATGATTCTCAACACTTAATTTGTCTACGAATTACCCACTAGTTATTCTCAACACTTAATTTGTCTACGTATTACCCACAATGATTATCAACATTTAATTTGTCTACGTATTACCCACAATGATTCTCAACACTAGCCGTTCACAAACTAAGTACAAAATGGATGGTTGCTCAAACAATGAAAGACTATCATACGTATGAAACATATGTCGTATATCACAACATGATCTTAAATCATTTCACGATGACGTTGTGTCAGTAATATAATTATTTCTTTCCTTTTCATCTTGAAGATGAAATATCTGAAGGCGAATGCTAATTTATATAGAGTGCTTTCTTAAATCTTTCTAAAATCAAACTTAAAACATTATTACTTCCATATACGGTTTCACGACTGTTATGACACAATGATCGTAACGACCAGTCGATATCATTTAAAGGTAGTTTGCTTCAGTCCTTTATATGTTGACATGTTTACCTATAATAAAGGGCTGTAAGCGATCAGCCTGCTGCAAATGACTGCCCCTAAGGACATAGAATTGATACCATCTGCCATTTTGCCCAAACTAGGTCTTTTACAGCTGCAGTACACAATGAGTTTTATATACTTAAAAGTGAAATATATGAAACAGTTCGTGAAATATTATATCGTGTTCGTTCATTCATACATTTTTATAATGTTACAGCTATATCCTTACATGTTGACGCGAAAAATGAATATATTATGTTCCTGCATGAATTATACAGCAAGAAAACGAGCATTTTCTGAGACTGAACACTAATGAAAATTAAATTAACGCCGATGCTTGGACATTACTGCTACTCGATTAACTAAAATGTACATGTCAAACACATTGTTATCAGGATTTTATCAATATGATTGGACATCGGAACGGACGGTTGGGGTGTTCAAGATGGTTGCATATGAATTTAGGAAATATGTAATAATGCATGTGTTGCTTTATCTCTTAAATATACAATTTGAGATATACACGAATTTCACTTTAATATTCAAATATATTTCAAATTCGAGGTCGGTGGGATATGGATTTATTTTTATTCGAACGTTCGAACCCACTGGACGCCCCTGAATTTCCGTGACATAATGTTAACATTCTAAACGAAAGAAAAACTTACTCTTGGAAACAATTCGTTGACACGGTTCCCGATCCCCGGTCCTTAACATGAACAAAGCGATTAGCGGCTATCAACCTGATGCATTCCAAACGTCTGGTGCTGGAAATGAAAAATGAAAATGGGGATAATTGCCTACGAAATATTGAATTCTTGAGAACTGGCATGTGTTCTACCTGCATGTGTACTACTGGAATGTGTACTACCTGCATGTGTACTACTGGCATGTGTACTACTGGAATGTGTACTACCTCCATGTGTACTACTGGCATGTGTACTACCTGCATGTGTACTACTGGCATGTGTAATGCCTGCATGTGTTCTACTGGCGTGTGTACTACTGGAATGTGTACTACCTCCATGTGTACTACTGGCGTGTGTACTACCTGCATGTGTTCTACTAGAATGTGTACTACCTGCATGTGTACTACTGGCATGTGTACTACTGGAATGTGTACTACCTCCATGTGTACTACTGGCGTGTGTACTACCTGCATGTGTACTACTGGCATGTGTACTACCTGCAAGAGCAATTGACCGTCGACAGAAGAGAGATGGTACTTGGGGTAAGTTGCATATCAACAAGATGAATTAACATAACAGCAAGTACATTTGCTGTATTTAACAAAATTAAAAGCTAACTGTCCACTATCTTAGTCATAAAGAACACTGAACGAGTCGAAGCTAGCTGAATAATAGCAACAACAGAAATAACAATATTACTGCTACTACTACTACTACTAACAATGATAATAATAAAAATAATAACAATAATTGTAACTGTATTAACAATTTCCTGTGCCAGTAAACCTCATCTGACGTTGAGTTGCTGAGTTGCATGGTTCTGATTCTAATTGATGCTAATCAAACGCTTTCCTAGATTCTTGTGTTTTGACTACAGCTGTTTTGCATGTATAAATTGTGTGTGTGTGTGTGTGTGTGTGATTTGGATTTTTAACGTAGCTTTTAACAATGTTTCAGTCATAACGCTACGATGTCTGCAGTGTGACAGTTTATAGTGGTGTCTAGCACTGAGGCATCATGCCGCAGACATGTAGCATATTGTCCCACCCAGTCACATTATCCTGACACCAGGCCAACCATTCCTACCACTAACCTCTTAAAGACGAGCGCCAAGCAAGGTAGCTGTTAGTACCATTTCTTTGTAGGTCTTTGGTATGACTTTGCCGTGGATCGAACCCACGACCTCCCGCGTCCGAGGCGGACTCTCTAACCACTAGGCCACCGGAGCGGTTGTATACATTGTATGCAAAATCTGCATAAAATAGTAGGCTTAGGTGATATGCCTACATTGTTTACTGTAATTGTAACGAAGCTGCAAAAACCGAACCCAGACTTTAGATAGTGGCCAAAAATTAGTATATAAACTGGTGAGACTGGATTTTGTTCGAGACGAGATGTTAAATGTACATGACTGATATTGGACTTTGTAATGGTTACATACCATATGAAGCCATGTTATGCAGAACAGTAAAATGGTAAAAGTGAAACGACACAAAAATGGAGTATTTTGGCTATCTTGATTAAATACACTGCATCTAGCGATATTGACGTTGTATATTTTGCGTTATCGATAATATTGCTAAGTTTACCAGGTATTGACTTTAGTAAGGCTAATTACCCTTGTTATGTGTATTTAATTTTTCTTGTTGGTCTGTTAGTTGAAAGTTTCTTTTATTCCATTACATGCTATTGTAATTTAACATTGTTTACTGGATTTGATATTGTCCAAAATTGAATTTTTATATTTTGTAATTTTTTAAAAATTTTGTATATGCTATGCTGCGTAATTATGTATTGTATCATTTTCACTTTGTATTCTAGTGAAATAAATTATTTGTTAAGTTTTACGAAGCTAGTTGTCTTCACTCGTTTCTGTTACTTATTTTAAAAGCATAGACTGTAATACCCTAGATATCGTAATTATGGATTGCACATGCTGCTAAACTTCGACTTATTTAATGCGTGTACATGACCTGATTTATTTGACCTCTATAGAGTGCCTCTGATACAAATTAGCATGATGATAACAGCTGATCTTATGAAAATAGCTATCGACCTATCGTCACGGTCATAGTCGTATCTAAAACTTTAAAAAAAATATCGGACTTCTAATATGTGAAATGGATCTCACGGACTACAGGCGAGATCTCTCCACCGATGAGTTTGCCTTCAAGTTTAATTAATTAATTTATATCTCGATAACAGTAGTCCAGTCTTTGCACATTTCTTATATACTAAGAAGGCTTTCTACAGACTAAATCGCTGGACTCTGTTCCAAACACTCACTGGTACATCGTATGCTATTAGTTTAGTTTTTAACTGGTACGACAAAACACTTTTGGATTATTTGGGGTCAATAACTTGTGTACCTTTCCCTGTGGCTATTACTGTGCGCAGAGTGAAGGGGGTTGTTTACGAATAATAAAATTCACAAACAAAAAGGTCGTGGGCGTGGTTACGCAGAAAAACTCCCTGGGTCTGTTTACGGACAAGATTTATACGGACTAAATGTTGGGGCTGTTTACGAACAAGGGAAAATTAAACAAAGGTAGGGTTTGTATAGGGTCTATAGGAATGGAACATGTAGGGTGACGTCACGGTACTGGTTATTGGCAGCAATGGTGCAAGGAGCTGACCTCAATCGGGCAAACAGTGAAAAAACTGGATAGACACAGACATTGGCATGTACAAAGAAACAAACACACAAACAAACGTACGCGAATACATACAAACGCAAATACATACACAGAAATGTACTAGGGCACAAACAGACAAACGTACGAGGGCACATGCAATAAATACACACAAAAATGACAAGAGAATAAATCTTTTCGAGGCAATGGAGTAGCCCAGAAAAGGGCCGTTGTGTTTATGTAACACCAATCCATTAACATAGAGGGTATCCCAAGGATCTTCGTCTCTTCCTCAAACTTCGTCTGACCTCTGGTCCGTAGATCAAGACTATCTTCAGACATACATGGCTAAGTTCATGCGGAGCAGCATCGACGAAACGAGGATAGATGATTCTACATGTGCCCATATCTTGTTGTGAGAACAGGTGACTGCAGTGAGGTAGACCGGGGTTAGTTATAGTGGAAGAGCGGATCAAAATGATTCATTTCTTTCACCAATCCCAAAACGATTCAGAGTGCGGAGTCTGTCTTTCAATCCGAAGATAGTTGCGTGTGACGTCACATTACTTATATATGTGCGCTAGCGTCTGTACGCAGTGAATCAATGCGACATTGTTTTCAAACATGACGGAAACTAAGAAGGCAAGAAATTGGCATGAACCAGCTGTGGAGACGAGGCGTATTAACATAGCTGCGGCTACCAAAGCAAACACGACACTTCTTTTAGAAGAGACCGATCTTAATTGGGATTTATTGGATTCTTTTCTCTTCACAAGAATTTGTTCCGGTACCAGCATATTCGCCGCCTTCTCCTTCCTTGTCAGATGTCGAGGATTTTAGACACAGACAGAAAGAAGAATAGGATAAATTTTTACAGCATCAGAAAGAAGCAGAACAAGTCTTTCTCCTTCGACTGCAACAGCAAGAAGATGAAGAGGCAGGAAGAAAACGACAGGAAGAAACAGCAAAGACGAAACAAGGTCTAGGAGAGATGGAGGACAGTACAAGTCAGACGGTCACGACGGTCACGACAATCTTAGACAATTTGGCAGAGCTAATGAGTCTGAAATAAATGTATCAGACTTCTTTTTTCATGACCCATTAGAAAAAGACCTTCCAGGCCCAAATAGCTCATCTCTGTTCAAACACGTACTACGCCTTAGATACCCGCCCTAGTGATTTCTAACAAATCATCGACAGGAGCAGGTCCAGAAGAAGGCCTTGGCCGGTGAAAAGGGATACAGACGTTAAACCTGATTACTTCTCGTTTAAAAAAAATAATGGTAACAAGTATCTTGACCGTTGCTTCTTTTGACACCTGTCTTGCTTTGACGTTGTGGACATTCTGTAGCCCGATGCCCTTTCTTCTGACAGATATAGCAAGTATCTTGACAGAGGGAACAAATCTTCCGAATCCCAGAAACTGAAGATTGGGTCCTTGAAGCCACTCAAGAGGCCTCTGCGCTCCCATCATTAACTGAGGGTGCATCTGAATTTAACAAAACATCCCTTTGTATGGCTAACTAGATCTCTAGAAAAGAGACTATTCAAGTTGCCAATTTGTTTGACTGTGGAGTAGTGTGACTATAAACAATAATTCCTTTACTAATATGTATGTGTGTGTGCGAGCGTCCGTTTGTGTGATTATGTTTGTATGTTTGCGTGTTTCTTTGTATGTCGATGTGCTCCCGTACGTTTATGTGTATGTGTTTGTTTTATATCTTAAAAAAATCCTGGTCCCTACACTATGTGGATAGTATATAATGGGTTATTTCCTTCCCTTCTGTGTTGATAGTAGATAATATGTAAAGTTATTGCAAGGGATGTTTTCTTTCACGTCCGTGCTTGAGACATATAAAGTGCAGCATTTGTCATTCGGCAGTTAACAGAGAGGGAGCGACACTCATTATCATGGAACTAGCGATAGATGTCATTCCCGCCCACGCCTTGAATGCACAAGGGGTCTAGGCCTCTTAGTAGCAACAGGATGGAGCCTCAGATCACAAGATAAACGTACTACGTTGATGCTGATATGGGAAAGCAACAACTTAGAAAAAGAAACAAATATACAACCCAGGAGACGTAGAGGTGGAAAAGTGGGGCAGCAGAGGGAGCGTAATACGCAGACCCAGCCAGGTAGCAGCCAACCTATCACACTCTCTCAAAAAGACAAACCTCAGCAGTCGGGTTGGCCATTCACATCAACTCGAGGGGTCAGGCCTACAAATCGGACTGCCTAGGACCCGCTGTACCACGTTCCAGCCCATAAACCCAAGGAGAAATAGACATTTTCCACCATCGTCTCAAAATCTCCGAAGAGTACAACCCCACACCACCACCTCCACTACCAAGGAATAGGACGCACCAAAAACGATTACGCCTATTCACGCTACCAGATATCAACAGGCAATACCAGAGCCGGTTTTAGAAGACATTAAACTGATCCTGCAACCACCGCGACAACCGAGTATCACCTTGCCGGATAAAACATTTCACATTGCCACCGGTGAAGGGTAAGCAGAGAGGACAGTAGCAGCACACGAGGACAGCGACCCAGATATTAAAAGGCTGAATGCATTTGGACTTCAAATGGCACCTGCAGACCTCATGTTACCTAACGATTTTATTAAATCAACTGCTTTCGTAGCCTGGAGGTCACTAAAGGGAAAAAACCCCAAAACATCACAGCAATGGCATGCCAGGAGACGCATCCTATGGAAACGATTCAACACTGCATACTCAAAACATGCGATGTCAACTCTGCTAGACACCTCAGAATTCCTTGGCGAATTCCATGAGAACGAGGCATTCCCACCAAGAAAGCGGAAAGAAACTCGGACGGCGGAGAAAATTTGCGAGTAAGAAGAAAGCCCTGGCAACTTCCCGCCTCGGGAAAAATAACAGCCGTTTTTAGGGCTTCCAAATCGCTTCTTATTTTAGGGAACCATTTTGGCTTGGTTTCCCAATTCGATAAAACCACAGTACTGATATGATCTTTTCGATCGCCTGCATTAATATTAAAACTGTTTTACCTAATAGTGACTCTTTATATGTCGCTAAGACATTTAACAAATTGAAATTGTTAGGGCAATTATTATGTACACTTTGTTCTAGTATTATTGAAATTGTTAGGAGATGGGAAGATTACAAGACTTATCTGGATTTGACTCAATTGCACTAGTGGTTTACACATTATTGGTTATGTTAGGGTCCATAAAACAATAACTGGACTAAAATTTGATTAAGCACGGGCTGGTGTTCAGAAAGGTTCAGATAGCCTTCTTGCCGGACCACTTTCCACCCTTCCAATACCGACATTTGTACACAAGAGCGGAGATGTGAAACGATTTTCACCCGTTAACAAATAGGTGTCCGGATGTGACGTCATAGTCGTAGACCAATCGCGACTGGGGTTATTTACTGCATTGGTTGACACCCCACTGATTGGTAGACTATAATTTCTTTAGAAACATGAGTGCGTTGGTCCAGTCCCACTCATTCAGACCGTTAGGTTCCAACTTGGACTCACGGCTGAGGCCAGTTAACAGTGTACTTTGTGCACATAAATGCCTTGGGGATGAGGCTCTAATTCCTTACCCCATGATAAATTATAAGGCTGCTGTGCATCCATAAACCCGCGGTACATGTACAAAAGTACGAAAACCACGTTAGTCCAAACAACAACAAAATCTCTTCTAACCCAATGGATACAATGAAGACGCTGCAAGAGACAGTAGACGATCTTGACGTGATGAAGGAATATTTTTATTAGAATGGAAGATGGCGAGTATAGCACACACAAGCTCAAAATACCAATATACAATTTAAAGAAGGCCAAGGAAATACTGAGAGAGCTATTGGAAAAAAAAATAAGGCGGAGAAGGAAGACGAAGATATATATATATATATGTATGTATGTATGTATGTATAAATCAAACATTTGACTGCTACAAGCAGTCATAATATTTGTACACCAGAAAGGAAGAAATAAAAATGTTATGAGTTATTAACTAAAGGCCTAGCATATCAAAAGTAAAAATAAACACAAGGTCATTTAAATAATCGCGTATTTCATATTATCATTTGCTTGGGTTAATGAAGATATAAAAATCCATTTATTCAAGCAAAGGAAATATCTCCACATAGCACGATTAAAAGAGTAAATCGCAATTTATAGTGTTGATCAAGGACCATCGGCCGTTTCATTAATGTATGTACAGTTATTACCTATATGTATGGATTTATTTCTTCATTAATGTATGTACAGTTATTACCTATATGTATGGATTTATCTCTTCATTAATGTATGTACAGTTATTACCTATATGTATGGATTTATTTCTTCATTAATGTATGTAAAGTTATTACCTATATGTATGGATTTATCTCTTCATTAATGTATGTACAGTTATTCCCTATATGTATTGATTTATCTCTTCATTAATGTATGTACAGTTATTACCTATATGTATGGATTTATCTCTTCATTAATGTATGTACAGTTATTCCCTATATGTATTGATTTATCTCTTCATTAATGTATGTACAGTTATTCCCTATATGTATGGATTTATCTCTTCATTAATGTATGTACAGTTATTACCTATATGTATGGATTTATCTCTTCATTAATGTATGTAAAGTTATTACCTATATGTATGGATTTATCTCTTCATTAATGTATGTACAGTTATTACCTATATGTATGGATTTATTTCTTCATTAATGTATGTAAAGTTATTACCTATATGTATGGATTTATCTCTTCATTAATGTATATACAATTATTACCTATATGTATGGATTTATTTCTTCATTAATGTATGTAAAGTTATTACCTATATGTATGGATTTATCTCTTCATTAATGTATGTACAGTTATTCCCTATATGTATTGATTTATCTCTTCATTAATGTATGTACAGTTATTCCCTATATGTATGGATTTATCTCTTCATTAATGTATGTACAGTTATTACCTATATGTATGGATTTATCTCTTCATTAATGTATGTACAGTTATTACCTATATGTATATCTTCATATTAAGATAAACATACCCGAACGCTGTTACATGCAGGTAGGCAAATATATTGTAGTAAATTTAGAGTATGTGCACTTGGTTGTAGTGCCCCGTTTTAAGCAGTTCTTAGATTTGTGTGATTACTTGTTTGATTATTGGAATTCGGCGCCATGGAAATATTCCTGGCCCGAACTAATGAGCTAATTAATATCAGCAAACGTCACGGACTGAAGTGTTAGTGTGTTTCCATGATGTCCTGGTTCACTAGTAGTGAATTCCGACCAAAACCGAATGAATGTCCCTGTCGTAAAATAGTACATATTAAAATCTAGTGGTATACATTGGTAGCGTGACTGCAAGGACAGCACTTACGGTATTAAACCGGTAAATTACACAAGGGCATAAATAAAAAGGGACTTGACAGACACCGTTCATGTCGCCATGTGGGCGAATATGGTGCAGTTATATCGGCGAAATGTGCCTGGAAAGCATCATTGACTGGCCTAAGATGGCGGAGTTAAAATAGTTCCCATTGTTAGGGAGTACTCGTATATGTTCTAAGGCGTGAATGGTTGGTGGTACGGAAACATAATGAAGCCAAAACACGCAGATGTACGGTTGATAGATAGTTGGCAATTTGGTTTATCTGTGGTCTTGCATTAATTAGAGGAAAAATTAGGTATAGAATGGACACGTCGGGCTATCTGATTTACAACTGAGGTTGTATGGAAGTCTTTAGAAAGTCGGGGAAACTTATGACTTCTAGCGAGAATCGCGCCAGGGTTTGACAACCGCTCGGTCAAGTAAATACCCGTGTGCGTGTAACAATATCAATGGTGACATGGCAGGAAAAGAAGTTAAAATAAATAAATTATGCAGAAATAATACCAAGTAAATACCAAAGTCTCTCATCAATAATAGTCCGATGTTTAATTGTAATGACAGTACACTTGAGAGAGGCTGTCGTTAATTACATTGCCTTATACGTTATGTGTGTATTGCCTTTGTCATGATGGCAACATTAAATATAAACCTGCATGTTGCCGTGTGGTTGGTGATGACTGATGTCAGTGAATACAACTCGGATCAATGCGCTGACGCTTTATTTATCTTGATGGATTTCAACGTTGTCCCAAAATAACATTGAATATCCCGAATAATCTCCTAATAATCTCTTATCTGGAATTAAATGTAACTTAACAAAATCAGAGGCTATTTGAACTGAAGCCAGAAGGACTCAAATGAAAACATCGCTTGATATACACCTGAATGGTCTTTATCAAGCTTGACACTCCTTAGTATAGATTTTTCTTTAGATTTACAAGAAATGATGCAAATTGTTATATGAGGAAATGAACAACTGCATAGAGAACAGTAACACATTTGAATACAATTGTTTTCAGCAGCTGGTAAAATAAAGTTTGTAAATATCCTTGTTTGACTGTTGCTGTTTTATTTTTTGTTATTTCGTTGTATGTCCTTCAATATTATTGCATTGTCATCAGTATTCATCAATCAAACTACAACATTAAAAACATTACTCAACCTACCTATAAGGAAGAGACTTGGGTATTAAATACTAATATAATTAGCAAAGTTTTATCAGTGTTTTACCGTCAATCCTTGTGATGGAGGTCCTGAACCTAGTGGTTCATCCATTTAAAAGGTCTGTAAGAATGCGGCCTGCGATTTATTGCCAGATATGTAAATTGCATGCAGGTTAATAATCTCTATCTACTGCAAAGTTCTGACGTTATTTTTAATGACACACACCTTTTTAGCAATATTTCAATATAAGTTGCAATGTTGGTGATTTTAGATCTATTATTTTTTATTTTGTACATGAATGAATCGAAGTATTTGAAGAAAATTTTAATATTGCTTTCTAAGCATTACACATTATTTATATGTATTATTTTGGTGTGCTTCAAGGCAGTAGTACATGGGGTCACCCTAGCGTCAAGTGGGCTTACCATGGAAAAACAGTCGATTCACTCTGGCGTCAAGGGGAATTTAACATGGGAAATTTTAACATGGATGGAACTGTAGAGCGTCAAGGGGAATTGAACATGGAAATTGAACAGGACCGGTACTTTAACGTCAATGGGACTTTAACGTTAAAATATGGGGTTTGCACTTTGTCGTAAATGGAAATTGAACATGGGAATGTCACCTGGATGTCAATGGGAATTGAACTTTGGGTGACGTCATGAGGTTTATA
The DNA here is from genome assembly GCA_028554795.2 of Sinohyriopsis cumingii. Classification (NCBI taxonomy): domain Eukaryota; kingdom Metazoa; phylum Mollusca; class Bivalvia; order Unionida; family Unionidae; genus Sinohyriopsis; species Sinohyriopsis cumingii. The sequence goes on along the minus strand of CM068840.1, from coordinate 123,009,079 downwards.
GGGTCAAAACATTTTATAGGGATTTTAATGTATTTGTAAGGACAAAGGGTAGATAGGGACAAACATACAAATACACATTTAAACACACAGAAAAGACGACAGAAATGTTCTAAAACAAACCTCACAGAGAGAATAGAGGCTCAAAAAAGAAAAGTCTATTGTATGGGTTCAAAACATTTATTCAAGTATATACATGGGCTCTCTGGCCTGTGCTTTGGTCTAAGCACTATCCATTTAATACATAAACATTTCTACATCAAACAAACCTATTTACTAGTTATTTAGTTCTTGGCTCTAGTAAACCTGTTTACATTTAATGTTCATTTATAAGAAAAAGCTAACACAAAACAAGTAACATGCAATCAAATAGGACAAAGTTCATGTTTCTCTCTCTCTATTCGTCTCACACGTTGTTAAAAATCTGGTCAGCTAGCACTTGTGTCCCAGCGTAGATATTTCCCATCACTTAATCCGTTTCATTCATAAATCGGCTGTTATATCCATCGTGCTAGGTACACTTATCAGTAAGCAGATCAAGTGCAGTCATCGTCTTCTTCCCATGGAGGTACAATGTATACCATATGAATGGTTACTTTTCCTTCGTTGATGTCAAATTTTCCTCTCATCGACTGCACGTCTTCAATAGCCCTAAAAAGTTTGGACGAAGTTATTTCTGCAGGTGTGCTAAATCCGAGACATACAGGTGAGTTCAAACTGTCGCGATACATAGATAGGCTCAAACGACCTCGATCTTTGACTTGGCAATGACATTTGAGTTCCTCTAACAGTGAGTCAAGTAGGTCCGTAATGAAACCTGTTACTTCCTCGGCTGAAATGTCAGACGCGAAGTCTCTAAATTTCACCGTGTAGGTGTAAGTTGTCGTTCTAAATTTTCTTGAGGTCGCTGTCTGAGTCATTTGGATGCTAAAATACTCCTGTAGGTCTACTGAATCCTTTCCCTTCTTGGACGCACTTTGCTGTGACGGCATGGTAGTGAAAGAGGTCAGTGATGTTTGTTCCTTCTCTTTTTTCATCTGCGTAGAGTGATTAATCTTTCTCGTTGCTTGTCCTCGCAATGAAGTGTCGTTCTTGGAAGTCGTCCCTTTTTATACTGGGTGTTATCAGTATGTCCATAAGGTAAAGTTTTGTGGTCTGGAAGTTTCACTAGCTGCACGTAGTTTGTCATGGCGTTAGTACATAAATAACTAAGATGTGTTACTGCATTGGTGATGTGATAGTGAGGCAAAGAATCACACCCGAGTTTCTCGTTGGACTTGAGTCTTACGCTCTATACTTGCTGTTTGAAGGGATTCATTTTTTCTCAATTGGTCTTAGTAGTGACAATGAACTGTTGGTCTTGGACGTTGTCCTTTTTTATATGCTGACCAATATTAATGTGACCGTATGGCAAAGTAAAGTGGTTGGGAAGTCGCACTCGCTTCTGGTACACGATTTGATAGACTTTTTCCAAGGGTCGACTGACGATGTGGTGAGTGGGTAAACGTACAATCTTGTTCGGCTGGTAGGTGATCACTTTAAAGTTTGCATCCTCTCCAGACTGCAAGGCTTCTTTCAATAAGCCAAAGTTGACCACACGACTGGTACGATAATTCAGAGTCAATCCTTTCACTTTACACTCTGTGTGCACTTCTCCTTGTGGGTCCCGGTATTCGTAGCCGTAATTTTTAGGACCGCCACTCGCGAAACTTAGAATCTTGTCGTCAGGATGTTCGTCTGTCCAGGCTCCTAAACGGTCTCCTTCGATGTTAGGGTGTTGTTGACCCGGTCGATCGATGTAGATGCAACTGTCCGTGTCAAAGTACAGGACGCGATCCCCTAACAGTTCTAAAGCTTCGTACAATTTTAAGCGAGCATGAGCTGTCACGTAAGCCGCAATGATGACATTTCCAAAAGGGTGGTCTTGTACAAAGTCCAGATCTTCTTCGTAATTGACCAAGATTAAATTCTCTCGAACGACGTCCACGTGTTTCATGTATTTGGTTTTTGTCGTGAATCATCTGGAAGTAGCGGGAAGTTTCTGTCAAATATTCCGTCTTGGGTAGACACGGTCGTTGTGCCATTTTACCCCACAAGCAATTTAACATCACTTTGGCAAACGATCGCCTGCCTTCGTTTTTCTCGATGTGGTCTAAAGTGATGCCTTCTTGTTCCCGGTATTTCTCTTTGAATTTTATTTGGTCTTCGGGAGTGTGACACCAGGAAGGATAGCCGCTGGCTTCTTGCTTCAGTTTCAAAAAGGCATCCACGTAGTCTGCGAAAATGCCTTTCTGAGTAGGGTCACCCTTGTGGTATTGTTGTGTCTTGGGAAAGTGGCAAATTTCGTACACTTCTAACAGTTGGTATCCCATGTCCATAGCTTTGAACAATTCTACGCTGACCCAGGTTCCCGTCAAGGCCCGTTCTTCCTGGGTGTGCTGACAAGGCTGATCTTGGTTGCACGTTTCGGCACAAGTACGGCACAAGGGAAACATCAGTTTGCCTTGACAATGGTGAGGTAAGACGGGATGGTATAGGTTCGTGGGAGGCAAAACTTTGCACTTGATCAAGCCTTCGTATTGTCGAATGTTGACCAGGTCGATGTGTTCCGTCAGCAATCGCGGGTGCCCTGTAGGAAAGTGACAATATTTGCACACGTAGGGATACAGCGAACACACATCCAAGTATTTGATTTCTTCTCCTTTCTCTTCGTCGGCTTGGTACAGCAAACAGGTGGCATTGGTCCTTCCTCCGTACAAACTATCCGTCGGGTTCAGGGGGTCCATCAGCTTGTAACTTTCCACGACACGTTTAAACTCGGGATCGATTTTCAAACGGTGATCGTATTCGTGTTCCCACATTTCCACCACTTGGTATCCTTGCTGTTCTAACTTCAAGCGTCGATGACAAGTGTCCTGGTACAGGTCTTCCATGGTCCGTTGTAAAAACTGATTTTTAGTGTCACGGTCAGGGTAGCAGACGGGACATCCGTGAAATAAGGAACCGTTAAACTCATACACGATCTTGGGGTTTTTTAAGTCCCAGCCATCGACCGAATACGTTCCGATGGTCCTTTCGCCTCCTTCGTTGCGGGCATGCTGAATCCATTTGCCTTCCTTGTCGCACAAGTAATGTAACCAGCGTAGGGCTTTGACCGAGCATTGACGCTTGACATAGTTGGTCGTTTGAGGACTGATGACAGCCACGGTCTTTTGAGGCATGAATCGTTGGCGGTACACTAAGGAACACGCTTTGGCAATGGTGCAAGCTTCTTTCAAAGGATCGACCCCTCCGTGTTCCATGAACAGTTCTCGAAATTTTCCACAGCAACGTCGTAAAATGTCCACGTCGGAACGACAATACTTTAACATTTCTTCCTGAAAGTCGAAGGGGTCAGAGGCATGATCCTGGTACCAAGCGTAGAAATCTTCTCGTTGTTCGGTACGCATGTTGTCGGGTCGTAATAGTGAGCCTCAGGTAAATGGGGTAGAACGGCATGTTGATTGGCTTCCGTATTGAGAAAGTGTGGAAAGTACCCTTTAGCCATTTCTGTCATTCCAAACGTTTTAGGCATTCGACTCAAAGGCATGGCCAAGTAACTCATCGAATCTTTAAACTGCACTTGTCCCACTTGCATGAAAATGATTTTGACTCCGTTCAAAGTGACTTTAGGACGTTCGGTGCCATGTTCCGTATAGTACCTCAAAAGAAACTGTCCATCGTATCCGGAGAAATTGTGAGCCATCACTGTGGCATGGCGATGACAATCTCGGTAACGTTCGATGTCCTCTTTGCTCCATGTCTTGTCGATGGGGTCTAAGACCCATTTGGCAAAATCGTCTAGCGTTTTTGGTCCTCGAAAGATTTTTTCACGCCCTCCAGGAATTTTGCTGCACTGAGGGCAATAACTGAAGATAGGTTCTTGAATACACTTCTCGCACGCTCGATGAGCCACGCAGAAATTAGGAATGTGAATGCCAGTCTCTTGCATGCATTCGAAATCGAAAAAGAAAATTGCCTTTCTTCTTGTGACCGTCCTCTTTCTCTGGTGGGGGTTGGTATTTTTGCACGTAACATTGGTGTTCCATGTCCACGATGTGGTGACAAATGTGACATTTTTTCTTTCCTGAACATACGTGTGCCTTGACACTATTGGTACGTATGCCTTGTCCACACGCGGGGCACAATCTCAGCAGTTGACAAGCGCATTTCTTCTGTGAACCTTGCGTCTTCAAATGTTGTTGGTAACAGGTAGGGCTGACAAACGTGCGCAGACAAGTTGAACAAGGCACTGGTTCTTCGCTCAGACAGGGTTGAGAGGCCAAACATCCTGAGCATTTCCATCCACAATGTTTGTGTTGCTCTCGATTATTATAACCATAGTCACAATTCTCACAATAATAAACATATCCCAGGAATCCAGTGATACTGGTAATGGTATCGAAATGTTCATCGTGATGATAAAGGTGAATGTATTTTCCGTCCTTAAAATGTTGGCCTCGAAACAACAGAGGCCCGCGCGTTTCTTGATGGTGCACTTTCAAGGTGTAGCGTGGAGCTAGGGCATCTTGCAATTTTTGCATCTCAGGAATGCCACAGGGTGTGTCTTTGGACAGTCCGGCTTGTTGTAACAGGAGTTCTGCTTCATTTCGTTGTTTGGCTCGGTCGGATTGTTGAATAGTTTTCCAGGTTCTTTTCCATTCTACCGTGTCGTTCTTGTTGGCATAGATTCGTCCCACCACGATGGCACGGGCTAAACACATCTGGTCATGAGGGTTGTTAATTCGGACGAGACTTGTTTTGGTGTTGCGAAGGTCGTCCACCAATAAGACCTTTTTGCGTCCTGTCCCTTGAGGAAGAGAGACGTGAGCCATTTTCAGTGTGGCTTTACCATCGGTGATGTCAAACTTGTCATTGGATTGTTGCACCTGTTGTATCTTGTCCATGACTTTGGAAGGGGTCAGTTCTGCGGGTCTGCTAAACTCGATCCAAACAGGGGATTTCAAGCTGTCGTGTTGTATGGATAGTGTCAAGCGATCGTCTTCTTTGGGTTGACATTGTCGCTTGAGTGTGGTGAGCAAAGAATCCCACATCTCGGTGATGAACCCTTCTGCTTTCTCCAACGGTACGTCGGACTTGAAATCTTTAAACTTCACCGTGTAGGTGTAAGCCGTGGTTCTAAATTTTCTAGAGGAGCGCTTTTCCGTCTCTCGAATGTGATAGTACTTTTCAGGGTTGACTGGTGAACTTTGGTTTGGAGTAGACTCTCTCTGTCTGGTCGCAGACGTGGAAGGTGTTGGTTCAGGTTCGCTCATGTCTTCTATTTGAGCGAACACTTCTTTTCGTGTGTGAGGCGATACGTCACTTCGCTGCCTCTTACGTTCTTCTTCTCTCTCACTGAAATCGTGCGATCGTTTCATCTCGATTGCTGATTCAGAAATGATTTAACCAAGTTCATTCTTTCCATATATACCCTCTCTACCTCTCGTTGTGACAATGACTTGGTATATTTCACAAGGCAAGTGAAAGCCAAGCATATAGGAACCCAACGACAGCGTTGCGTCTTAAACACCTCATGCATCTTGATGACCCTTCGATTCAAACCCTACCACGAAAGAAAATTTAGAACCACGGCTTACACCTACACGGTGAAGTTTAAAGATTTCAAGTCCGACGTACCGTTGGAGAAAGCAGAAGGGTTCATCACCGAGATGTGGGATTCTTTGCTCACCACACTCAAGCGACAATGTCAACCCAAAGAAGACGATCGCTTGACACTATCCATACAACACGACAGCTTGAAATCCCCTGTTTGGATCGAGTTTAGCAGACCTGCAGAACTGACCCCTTCCAAAGTCATGGACAAGATACAACAGGTGCAACAATCCAATGACAAGTTTGACATCACCGATAGTAAAGCCACACTGAAAATGGCTCACGTCTCTCTTCCTCAAGGGACAGGACGCAAAAAGGTCTTATTGGTGGACGACCTTCGCAACACCAAAACAAGTCTCGTCCGAATTAACAACCCTCATGACCAGATGTGTTTAGCCCGTGCCATCGTGGTGGGACGAACCTATGCCAACAAGAACGACACGGTAGAATGGAAAAGAACCTGGAAAACTATTCAACAATCCGACCGAGCCAAACAACGAAATGAAGCAGAACTCCTGTTACAACAAGCCGGACTGTCCAAAGACACACCCTGTGGCATTCCTGAGATGCAAAAATTGCAAGATGCCCTAGCTCCACGCTACACCTTGAAAGTGCACCATCAAGAAACGCGCGGGCCTCTGTTGTTTCGAGGCCAACATTTTAAGGACGGAAAATACATTCACCTTTATCATCACGATGAACATTTCGATACCATTACCAGTATCACTGGATTCCTGGGATATGTTTATTATTGTGAGAATTGTGACTATGGTTATAATAATCGAGAGCAACACAAACATTGTGGATGGAAATGCTCAGGATGTTTGGCCTCTCAACCCTGTCTGAGCGAAGAACCAGTGCCTTGTTCAACTTGTCTGCGCACGTTTGTCAGCCCTACCTGTTACCAACAACATTTGAGGACGCAAGGTTCACAGAAGAAATGCGCTTGTCAACTGCTGAGATTGTGCCCCGCGTGTGGACAAGGCATACGTACCAATAGTGTCAAGGCACACGTATGTTCAGGAAAGAAAAAATGTCACATTTGTCACCACATCGTGGACTTGGAACACCAATGTTACGTGCAAAAATACCAACCCCCACCAGAGAAAGAGGACGGTCACAAGAAGAAAGGCAATTTTCTTTTTCGATTTCGAATGCATGCAAGAGACTGGCATTCACATTCCTAATTTCTGCGTGGCTCATCGAGCGTGCGAGAAGTGTATTCAAGAACCTATCTTCAGTTATTGCCCTCAGTGCAGCAAAATTCCTGGAGGGCGTGAAAAAATCTTTCGAGGACCAAAAACGCTAGACGATTTTGCCAAATGGGTCTTAGACCCCATCGACAAGACATGGAGCAAAGAGGACATCGAACGTTACCGAGATTGTCATCGCCATGCCACAGTGATGGCTCACAATTTCTCCGGATACGATGGACAGTTTCTTTTGAGGTACTATACGGAACATGGCACCGAACGTCCTAAAGTCACTTTGAACGGAGTCAAAATCATTTTCATGCAAGTGGGACAAGTGCAGTTTAAAGATTCGATGAGTTACTTGGCCATGCCTTTGAGTCGAATGCCTAAAACGTTTGGAATGACAGAAATGGCTAAAGGGTACTTTCCACACTTTCTCAATACGGAAGCCAATCAACATGCCGTTCTACCCCATTTACCTGAGGCTCACTATTACGACCCCGACAACATGCGTACCGAACAACGAGAAGATTTCTACGCTTGGTACCAGGATCATGCCTCTGACCCCTTCGACTTTCAGGAAGAAATGTTAAAGTATTGTCGTTCCGACGTGGACATTTTACGACGTTGCTGTGGAAAATTTCGAGAACTGTTCATGGAACACGGAGGGGTCGATCCTTTGAAAGAAGCTTGCACCATTGCCAAAGCGTGTTCCTTAGTGTACCGCCAACGATTCATGCCTCAAAAGACCGTGGCTGTCATCAGTCCTCAAACGACCAACTATGTCAAGCGTCAATGCTCGGTCAAAGCCCTACGCTGGTTACATTACTTGTGCGACAAGGAAGGCAAATGGATTCAGCATGCCCGCAACGAAGGAGGCGAAAGGACCATCGGAACGTATTCGGTCGATGGCTGGGACTTAAAAAACCCCAAGATCGTGTATGAGTTTAACGGTTCCTTATTTCACGGATGTCCCGTCTGCTACCCTGACCGTGACACTAAAAATCAGTTTTTACAACGGACCATGGAAGACCTGTACCAGGACACTTGTCATCGACGCTTGAAGTTAGAACAGCAAGGATACCAAGTGGTGGAAATGTGGGAACACGAATACGATCACCGTTTGAAAATCGATCCCGAGTTTAAACGTGTCGTGGAAAGTTACAAGCTGATGGACCCCCTGAACCCGAGGGATAGTTTGTACGGAGGAAGGACCAATGACACCTGTTTGCTGTACCAAGCCGACGAAGAGAAAGGAGAAGAAATCAAATACTTGGATGTGTGTTCGCTGTATCCCTACGTGTGCAAATATTGTCACTTTCCTACAGGGCACCCGCGATTGCTGACGGAACACATCGACCTGGACAACATTCGACAATACGAAGGCTTGATCAAGTGCAAAGTTTTGCCTCCCACGAACCTATACCATCCCGTCTTACCTCACCATTGTCAAGGCAAACTGATGTTTCCCTTGTGCCGTACTTGTGCCGAAACGTGCAGCCAAGATCAGCCTTGTCAGCACACCCAGGAAGAACGGGCCTTGACGGGAACCTGGGTCAGCGTAGAATTGTTCAAAGCTATGGACATGGGATACCAACTGTTAGAAGTGTACGAAATTTGCCACTTTCCCAAGACACAACAATACCACAAGGGTGACCCTACTCAGAAAGGCATTTTCGCAGACTACGTGGATGCCTTTTTGAAACTGAAGCAAGAAGCCAGCGGCTATCCTTCCTGGTGTCACACTCCCGAAGACCAAATAAAATTCAAAGAGAAATACCGGGAACAAGAAGGCATCACTTTAGACCACATCGAGAAAAACGAAGGCAGGCGATCGTTTGCCAAAGTGATGTTAAATTGCTTGTGGGGTAAAATGGCACAACGACCGTGTTTACCCAAGACGGAATATTTGACAGAACCTTCCCGCTACTTCCAGATGATTCACGACAAAACCAAATACATGAAACACGTGGACGTCGTTCGAGAGAATTTAATCTTGGTCAATTACGAAGAAGATCTGGACTTTGTACAAGACCACCCTTTTGGAAATGTCATCATTGCGGCTTACGTGACAGCTCATGCTCGCTTAAAATTGTACGAAGCTTTAGAACTGTTAGGGGATCGCGTCCTGTACTTTGACACGGACAGTTGCATCTACATCGATCGACCGGGTCAACAACACCCTAACATCGAAGGAGACCGTTTAGGAGCCTGGACAGACGAACATCCTGACGACAAGATTCTAAGTTTCGCGAGTGGCGGTCCTAAAAATTACGGCTACGAATACCGGGACCCACAAGGAAAAGTGCACACAGAGTGTAAAGTGAAAGGATTGACTCTGAATTATCGTACCAGTCGTGTGGTCAACTTTGGCTTATTGAAAGAAGCCTTGCAGTCTGGAGAGGATGCAAACTTTAAAGTGATCACCTACCAGCCGAACAAGATTGTACGTTTACCCACTCACCACATCGTCAGTCGACCCTTGGAAAAAGTCTATCAAATCGTGTACCAGAAGCGAGTGCGACTTCCCAACCACTTTACTTTGCCATACGGTCACATTAATATTGGTCAGCATATAAAAAAGGACAACGTCCAAGACCAACAGTTCATTGTCACTACTAAGACCAATTGAGAAAAAATGAATCCCTTCAAACAGCAAGTATAGAGCGTAAGACTCAAGTCCAACGAGAAACTCGGGTGTGATTCTTTGCCTCACTATCACATCACCAATGCAGTAACACATCTTAGTTATTTATGTACTAACGCCATGACAAACTACGTGCAGCTAGTGAAACTTCCAGACCACAAAACTTTACCTTATGGACATACTGATAACACCCAGTATAAAAAGGGACGACTTCCAAGAACGACACTTCATTGCGAGGACAAGCAACGAGAAAGATTAATCACTCTACGCAGATGAAAAAAGAGAAGGAACAAACATCACTAACCTCTTTCACTACCATGCCGTCACAGCAAAGTGCGTCCAAGAAGGGAAAGGATTCAGTAGACCTACAGGAGTATTTTAGCATCCAAATGACTCAGACAGCGACCTCAAGAAAATTTAGAACGACAACTTACACCTACACGGTGAAATTTAGAGACTTCGCGTCTGACATTTCAGCCGAGGAAGTAACAGGTTTCATTACGGACCTACTTGACTCACTGTTAGAGGAACTCAAATGTCATTGCCAAGTCAAAGATCGAGGTCGTTTGAGCCTATCTATGTATCGCGACAGTTTGAACTCACCTGTATGTCTCGGATTTAGCACACCTGCAGAAATAACTTCGTCCAAACTTTTTAGGGCTATTGAAGACGTGCAGTCGATGAGAGGAAAATTTGACATCAACGAAGGAAAAGTAACCATTCATATGGTATACATTGTACCTCCATGGGAAGAAGACGATGACTGCACTTGATCTGCTTACTGATAAGTGTACCTAGCACGATGGATATAACAGCCGATTTATGAATGAAACGGATTAAGTGATGGGAAATATCTACGCTGGGACACAAGTGCTAGCTGACCAGATTTTTAACAACGTGTGAGACGAATAGAGAGAGAGAAACATGAACTTTGTCCTATTTGATTGCATGTTACTTGTTTTGTGTTAGCTTTTTCTTATAAATGAACATTAAATGTAAACAGGTTTACTAGAGCCAAGAACTAAATAACTAGTAAATAGGTTTGTTTGATGTAGAAATGTTTATGTATTAAATGGATAGTGCTTAGACCAAAGCACAGGCCAGAGAGCCCATGTATATACTTGAATAAATGTTTTGAATCCATACAATAGACTTTTCTTTTTTGAGCCTCTATTCTCTCTGTGAGGTTTGTTTTAGAACATTTCTGTCGTCTTTTCTGTGTGTTTAAATGTGTATTTGTATGTTTGTCCCTATCTACCCTTTGTCCTTACAAATACATTAAAATCCCTATAAAATGTTTTGACCCTATAAACCTCATGACGTCACCCAAAGTTCAATTCCCATTGACATCCAGGTGACATTCCCATGTTCAATTTCCATTTACGACAAAGTGCAAACCCCATATTTTAACGTTAAAGTCCCATTGACGTTAAAGTACCGGTCCTGTTCAATTTCCATGTTCAATTCCCCTTGACGCTCTACAGTTCCATCCATGTTAAAATTTCCCATGTTAAATTCCCCTTGACGCCAGAGTGAATCGACTGTTTTTCCATGGTAAGTCCACTTGACGCTAGGGTGACCCCATATACTACTCACGGCACATTGAAGTTGTAATACACAAAGTACAATGTAATAAAATGAGTTTGCATGTAAAATGCGGATTATTTTGAAAGATGAATCACGTTGGAATATACCATTCAGCTAAACATCATTCTGCCCATCCGTCAGTCCGTATTTAGCTTATTTCCCATCCGTCAGTCCGTATTTAGCTTAGTGCCCATCCATCAGTCCGTATTTAGTTTAATGCCTATCCGTCAGTCCGTATTTAGCTTAGTGCCCATCTGTCAGTCCGTATTTAGCTTATTGCCCATCCGTCAGTCCGTATTTAGCTTAGTGCCCATCCATCAGTCCGTATTTAGTTTAATGCCTATCCGTCAGTCCGTATTTAGCTTAGTGCCCATCCATCAGTCCGTATTTAGTTTAATGCCCATCCGTCAGTCCGTATTTAGCTTAGTGCCCATCCATCAGTCCATTTTTAGTTTAATGCCTATCCGTCAGTCTGTATTTAGCTTAGTGCCCATCTGTCAGTCCGTATTTAGTTTAATGCCCATCCGTCAGTCCGTATTTAGCTTAATGCACACAGTTCGGTCTTCTAATACATAAAGCTACAGAAATAACCCAACATTGGTTTAATTAAATTAATTTCTTGTTGTATGTTGATCTTTTATACGTTTTATGGCTTAAAAAAATTAAAATATATAATTTATGCAGTATAAACATACCTTTGTTTGCTGTTTTCTTAAATTATCTTGAACGACAAGTTATATTTATTGATGTGTTTTGTATTCAAAAAGATGTCCGCGTTGTCTTATGGAAATGACCAGGTTTTTCGATACGTGCTGGTTTGAATATAGCTAAATGACGCGTGTCTCCATACTGCATTTATAAGGTGTAAGTAAAGCAAATTCTAAAAATGTCCCATTTCTCGTTATTATTGTTGTGAATATTTCCTTTTGAGTTTCTCGTCATAAAGATAAGAAAAATGGATAATACATTTCTGATTGAAAGGAGGCTGATCGGAAGATGGAAAGAAATAATGATGCTTATGTGCACCAGTTTATTATATACATCTACACAATTTAGATAGGGGCCCAGAGTGGCCGAGTGGCCTAAAGCGCTCTCCGTTACGGATCACTGCCATCTCAACTATGTCTGCGTGGGTTCGAGTCTCGGATTCGGCCAATGTGGGTATGTGAGAAAGCTTGCCAGTAGCTTCTCGTGGGTCGGTGGTTCTTTCCGGGATTTTTCCATGTTCTTTCTCCACCATTAATACTGGCCGCCAAGTATAACCTATCGTGTGCTGAACAATGGCGTTAAACCCCACAACAACAACAACAACAACAATTTAGACGCATGTACGTATTTACACATCGTTAACATATATCGGTATGGAAAGTGAGTCACACAACTTGGTAAATCAGGATGAGATTAAAAACTTAAACAGCTTTGTGTGAAGTGTAAGAGCACATGTGTAGAGCGTGTGAAATGTAAGAGCATATGCGTAGAGCGTGTGTGAAGAATAGGAGCATATGTGTACAGCATGTGCATTCATTGTGTGAAAGCAAAGCAAAGCTATCATCGATATTAGAAAGAAACAACATAGTTAATAAATGGCTATTTCAGCGTCCTTCAGTTTGGGTGAAAACTATGCTTTTCCTTGGCTAATCGGTTCTGATTGTTATTTATTGTATGCATGCAACTGTCTTGTCTATTTTATTTCTTTATTGTATACATGTAGGCCTAATTTAATCGGGGTAGGTGGACCATATCTCTCGGGCCTCAACCCATAAGTGGATACGGTTTTAACCATCATTTTTATATCTCTTAAATACGTTCATTGTGTACTTAGATTTATTTTAAATCTCTATATGGTAAATTATATGGGATTGATTTGGAATTCGATTTATTTCCATTGTTTAATACAACCAGGGCCTAGAGTCCCTCGAGCTGTATATATGGACAGGGCCTCTCTAATTCTCGGAAAGTGCTTGGTTACATATGTGTATATGCCCGTCTGTTCATTTTGCACTTTATGTGTGTATGCGTGTGATTTACATTTTCAATGTAGATTTAACAATTTTAGTCATATCGCTATGATATTTGCAGCGAGGTTGTTAAATAGCACCGGGGCATCAGGCCGCAGAAATTTAGCATCATGTCCAGCCCATTCACATTATCCTGACACCAGGCTAAGCGTACAAAGTTTATCCATTTTCTAATTGTTTTACTCCATAATGATAATTAGGGGATCAACATTTTAGTAAGCTCTTCTACGTGTTGTTTATGCAAACAAATCTAATACAGTTTTCACACACTGCTCAGTGATGCTGTACATGTTGAATTTAATTGTTATATGTAACATCAACCGCACAAAGTAGCTGAAGATGTATAATAATACGGAAAAATCCGTATGCCCAAAATGTATTGTGATTTGAGAAATAACCAGCATACTGGCACAATGTATATACCTTTCTAAACTAAATATTCAACCATGTTTGAGATAGAAATGATAATGGTCCTTAATTTGTTTGTTTAATGGGTCCAGGAATGGTTAATGGACCAACACCACGGTCACTATTTCTTAACAGAGATAATGGATGTTAAATTATTTGCTGTATCAAATGCTTTCAATGCATACACGACGACAACAATCCGTGATAGGAACACTGGTGCATCATAAAAATCTTTCAGCATAATTTGGTAACTGAATATTTTAAGCTCACACTTTCTTTATTTAGCCAAGATGTTTTACTTCCATCTGAGCCAGCAACATCCTTACCGTCACACATAGTCAGGGTAAAGCTTCAACAGAATGTATGAATGAAAACATTGTTCTGCAATGAATGTATTAATCATACAATTATGCGGAGAATTCTTTGAATAGGATACTATGCAAAGGATATAATAATAATAATAACGATAATGGCTTATGGTGCATGCAGTTTGTTCATTTAGCAAATATGAAAGGCGTACCTATCTGCATTCAAATATCATTTGTGAAAAAAGGGAGTTTGGTCGTTTCCCATCAGGGCATAACAATATGAGGATAATAATCAGCCAATACCGTATCCAAAAAATCATGCCACTACAGATAGACGTCAAAGGAACGTGTAAATGACCAGACTTTCTTCTTGACACGAAAGGTGAAACAAATCTATGAACACCCTCTTTTGTTCCTCTTTTCTCTAAATCATTCAGTGTCTCTTTTTTCTAAGGGAATGTCTTTGCTTCATCATTCTTTAATATTTGTATCATGGTATTTTCTATTACCTGCAATATTTCATTCTCTATTTTGAATTCTTTTACCACAGCTTCAAACGTTGTCTTTAATTTCAGGTTTGTTTCTTACACTGGTCCTGAGTGAACTTCCTTTGCTCAATTAGTGATACTCTGTGTATTTAGTATAGTAAGCCACTTCTTGTATCCAAGCACTGAAGCCTTGACTGTTACAGTATAGACATCATTCGGGTCGTAAAGGTCGTTGGTATAACGAACTTGTTATATGCACGTCATCATAAGTGTCAAACCAAGATGATTTTTGACAAATTTCGTTTTCACACGGAACTAAACAGCTTGTTTTCGTCAATATTCTCAGCAATCTGTTACACAAATATTCTTTCGTGTACATATCATGTTTTCTGGTCATGTCGTTGCCCTGTGTTTTGTTCATAAATAGCTCGCAGTGAATCTGATGGGAAACAAGTAAAATAAAGGTAGTCTTTAACATGCAGACAACACGTGGTTTAAGATGCAATGGAATCGTAGGTGAAATCAATTATGTTAACAGTTCTTGGTAATCCGCTCTGTCCTGAACAATGTCGTTGGCTTCCTTCAAATGAATTTGTTACAATGCTGAAGACAAAATCCAGCCAAGTCATACCAAATGCTTACAAAAAAATGGTACTAACAAATGCCATGCTAGGCCCCCAGCATTAAGAGGTTAGTGTTAGCATTGGTGGGCCTGGTGTAACGACAATGTGATTGGGTGGGACATGATGCTACATGTCTGTGGCATGATGCCCACTGCTAAACATCACTATAAACTGCCACACTGCAGACATTGTAGCGATATGACTGAAAACTTGTTAAAGCTATGTTAAAAATCCAAAGCACACACATAAATGGACGAAACAGTAATAACTTCTACGTAGGTTATGTGTTGGTACAGTGTGGGCAGAATGTTGGTACTCACTAGCACACATCACACAATATACAGGTCTTGAAGTGACACTTGACACGATTGCTGTTATCCTGTAAGTATTCATCCTCTGAAAGAATTCTTTGCATTATTATAGCTTTGTAGGCAGAAGTCTTCCGAGGCATGGGATGTTGATAATGTATGACCGTTACACTTGCATCTGTACTACCTACTTGACTTTCAATGTGATAATAGCCTGTACAAGCCACATGAAATTCTTATATGATTTATTCGTATCCACAGTGTTTTGCAAGTGAATGGATGAAATTCGTAGGTAGGTAAATGCACGTGATCACTTTTACCAGTTAACCAAAAACGTCATGCAGTACAGCTTTCGCTAGTAGAGCCATATGGCACAAGAACTGCATTTCGTAAGGAGTAGAGGAGCGGCACAGGCGTTCTTCATCGTCAATGAAAATATGTTGGTCTCAAAATTGAACTTGAAGTCCATTATGGTTTCCTTCATAGGCTGCTGTGTCGTCTTAATCGTCGTTCTCAGCCTGTAATTGTATACACAACAAAGTTTTCATCATGGAACATTCACCTTACGGTGATTACAGTGACGTGTTGTTGACATAACGCGGTACTTGCTTCTGTAAACAAATTATTACACGTTTCTCAAGATCGACTCAAAAGCTGGTTCTATTAAATATACAATTGTATCTGGATCCATTGTTCTTAGGCTTGATCTTGTCCCGACTGTGATACTTTTTTCAAAACGTCAGACTTAACTACTTGGCTCGATCGACAATTGAGTGTCATTCCTTTGACTTTGCATATCTTAGATTATTTCCTGTCGTTCTCAGTATTGATATCAACAAATGTTAAGGCCACCTCTAGCAAAGCTGACTACGATAGTGACTTATGTGTGTTCGTCCATCAATGCACCTAAACAATCCCATCAATTTCTGGGCGATGACTATGACAGTGACGAATGCAATAATAATAATAATAATAATAATAATAATATATAATGCTTTACATTATATGACACATAAAAACATAGACCTTACGGTGAAGTGTTGTTGACATAACGTATTACTTGTTAAAATAACAAGATTACTAGAGCAAATACCATGAACTTAGAATTAAGTCTGCTCTTGTAGTCATACTATATGAGTTTTAAGTTTTGAATGAGGACATGGTGCCATTGTAACACTGTATCTAGTCATTGAAATGTAGCATAGTGAACATGTTTTGTGCTTGATTCTGGATAAAACGGGTAGCCAGTAAAGGTTACAGAACAGGGGTAGATGTGCTCAGTTTTTCCTAGTCTAAGGATGATCCGAGCCTCCGAGGTTTGGATTTTCTGACGTTTCTGTCGTAGTTATTGTGACGAACCAGATAGAAGTGAATTACAATAGTCTAGTCTTGAAAATACTAATGAACATACAAGTATTTTAGTTGCATCAACCAAACAGAAACTGCCAATGGAGCTGATGCGTCCGAACTCTAACTATGCAGCATTGCATATGTTCATTACATGGTGCTGTAATTAGAGCATACACTCTGAGAGTGACACCAAGGTTTCGTACTGAATGCGTTAATTTAAGGTTGGTACTGATAATAGTTATTGTTCGCAGCAAAGGATGTGAATAAGAACATGATCAGGGTGGCTTCATTTTTATCATCATTCAATTAAAGGTAACGACTTTAATGTTCCTAGAATCCCGTCCTGGGTAATAACGAATGTTACACCAACTATTCCCAAAACACGTTAACGTGACTTTGGTAGACGAGTGTCTTCATTCGTTCTTGATCAAAGCCATGTCAAATAAGGAGCAGAATCCTTGTTCGAAGAATTGGTCTTTGTCTTCGGAAGTCTTTTTTTAGAGTTTGAAAAATCTGTTAACGTAGTCTAAGAACACTCCACTGTTGCAGTCGGTTTTCCTTTGGTATTGTTCTGTCTCTGAAACATGCGTGCCATAAATTAGGAAGCGAATGTCAATCTCTTGCGTGCATTAGAAGTCATATTTTTTCCCTTTCTATTACAGTCGTGGTCTTCATCGAAGTCTTTTTCCAGGTCATTCTTGTAATTGTAAAAGAAGTATTTATGCTCAAATGTCAATGATTTGGTCGCTAAAATGGCATATTTTCTTTCCTTGAGAAATGTCTGATTTGGATTTATAGATTCTAATAAGATGTCCACAAGTGAAACACAATAATTCCACAAGACATTTTTGTTGTTGTTCAGCTTGTTATAGGTGACATTGTTTTTAACACGTAGGACTGACACAAATTCACTTGTAGGACGAGCAATCAATTCATTTTTTCTTCCAGAATGCATGGTTTGGAAACCAAAAGAACCTCCGCATCTCTCTCCACAATGAAAATGTTGGTCCAGATAATTAAGTTCTTGGTCATATGTGTACTCAATAGTAGAAAGAAACCCCGAGATACTAGAAATGGTATCAAAATGAAATATCCGCAACCGACGTGGGGTACATTTTCAACGTACAGCGAGGAGCCAACGCATATCGACGCCGTTACATTTCAGACTGGCCACAGCCCCCTTCTTTAGAAATACCTTCCTAATGAGACACGAGCTCTGTATCTCATCGTTGGCAGGCTCTGTACGATTTCTGAATGCTTTCTTGTGATTTTCTCTACCTTTTGTCTCGTTCTTCGCGGCATAAGATGACTAAACACATCTTGGATTGTGTGTGGTCGATGTCGAAGCTATTGCAATTTAGTAATGCGAACGTTGTCCAACAATAACAATTTCTGCGTTTGCTAACTCTATTAGGGAAAATGTTGAGTCATGTAAAGTGTACCTTAGCCATAGATCATTATAAACTCGTCATTGGATTGTTGGAAGTGATAAATTACGCCGATGCATTTTGACTCTGTTAATTCAGCCGGTGTCGTAAGCTCGATCCAAATAGGAGACTTTAAACTCTTTTGTGTAATGGAGGGTCTCAAACAATGGCATTGCTTAGCTTTTCACTGTAGTTTCGGTGTATATAATAAGGAAACCCACAAATATGTTAAGAATCTACTGCTTTCTCCAGTGGAACTTAAGACTTGAGCTCTGTTAATTTTATAGTTTGGGTGAGAGTATGTTAGAGTATGTGGCGACATCGAATATTGGCATTGTTTTCTTGCAATTGATTATTCTCAGAAGAATATTTTTTTTTTCATCTTGACTAAACAATATGACAAAGTTTTACACACTCGCTCCCCATATATAGGAAGACCTCCTGACCTTAAAGTTAATATCATTCACACAGACTTCCTACCAAGACCATGAATTGGAAGAGTGAAAACATATTGTCCTCTGGTCAGAGATTAAGAAAGTCATTCGAATGTATACTTCAGACAAATCTACGGACTAATCCTCTCGAGATAAAAGTCAAGATACCTGCTACATCTGTCAAACGAAATGACATTGGGGCTCCAAAATATATTCAATGTTAAAGCAAAAGAAAGATAGGATGAAAGAGAGACAACTATAATGATGTATGTTATCTTTGTCAATAAAACAACTATTTGCATTCCGAGTATTCTAAAACAAATGCGAACAAGCAAAATGAGATGCGACGGAAGTAGAGCTCTTCAGAAATAGAGGAAGAACACGTATTATCAAGAAATGACAGTTGTCAAGACAATTACAAAATTGTGAATAGGAAGAATCCTTGCCAGTGAAACAATTGAAAAGAGAGGAATTAGATCGAAGAAACGAAGTGGAATGTTGTGATATTTTACAAGGTCTTAACTTTTAAATCACATATACAAACAGTATAGAGAAATCTCACCTGAAAGATATGTCTTCACACTAAGGACTTCATCAGTAGACTGATGTAATCGCTATTGACTGCCAAAATCACTCGATGGAATGGCGAGCTGTTTGTTAATGTAATTGAACTGTTAAAACATTGTCAGATATAAATAATAAAAACTACACAGATAAGTTTTCACTAAAGGGAATTGTGTGATCTATTATTATACATTAGTATTGTGACTCTGATGACAAAGAGAATATACCAAAGAAGACGTAATTGTCTCTTTTTCTTGGTTTTCTTTTACTATGGATACGAAACTTAAATGCACTCTTATACATGCATCATATGAAAACGGGTTTAAGGTTTACTTGATACAGCAATCGTTGAGTAGCATTTCGTTTCAAAGAAAATACAATGATAACTTTTAGAAACGATTATTCAGTTGAGGGAAGGATATTTAAATTTGAGAGGAGATAAACCCGAGAGAAAGGAAACATTAATTTGGGTAACCACATTATTGATTTGAAGGAACCGTTTATACATTAGAGGGAAGAAAATGATCCTCTGAGTGAACTAAATATTCTTTAAGAAAACGGAATTTTAATTTGAATTAATGACATTTTAATTTGAGAGAAAGAAATATTGATTGTAACTATATATCCTTCCAGAACTTTGCAGATCGGCCATAAATCTAGTGGATGTGTGTGGTGTTCGTGTATGTGTGTGTCTGTGTCAGATATTAAAATGCATGCATAACGCAGGTAACATTGACGGCAAAATAATAACTTACCTCTTACCAGCTGACTCAAAACCAGGGGTGTTGTATTTACCCCCTAAACACACAAAGGTAACCCCGGAAAACAAATCATTTCAGGAAACTTCCCACTAGAAAAGTATGAATGCTTTAATTATCTCCTTCTGTTTTCCGTGGAAATACTGCCTTCATATATCTTACACACCATGAACACTCTCAACAAAACACAGAAATTAACTTTACAAATTATACTCTCCTCGTCACTATGCACGTACGTTCTTTATACAGCAATATCCCACACCAGAAGGATATCTCAGCCTACACGGAAGGTCTTCCTGATCCTTATTTTCCTATGTTCTATTTGGTCAAACTCTTAACACATTTTCTCAGGTTTCTGTTGTTGTGAACAATAGAGCCCCTCATAGCGTCATGCCTTGAATGACAAATATGCAAGCCATTGCTGTAAGCGTCACTCTACTCATCCATTGGTTACCATTTGTTCTATTTACATACCAACAAACATCAACGTAGTACCAAACGAATTAGACAATCTTGTTCAACGACTTCGCGCGCCTTTTGTTTTACTCTGAGATTTTAATGCCCATAGCATTTTATGGGGATCAAATTACATAAGTGACAGAGGCCACGAAGTAGAAGTCGTCATTTCTAGTAATGATTTTTCTTTATATATCACAAAATCACCTACATATATTTACACCCAGGAACGGGTACATACACGTGTATCGATTTGACAAATTGTTCTATTTCGCTGCTTTTGGATTATGAATGTAAGGTCGCTGATGACCTTCATAGCAGTGATCACTTTCCAATATACCTTGAAAATATCAACTCTACTATTGATGACGCAATTCCACAAAGTAACATGAAAAAGTCCAAATGGACTAAGTTTGAAACACTCTGTAAAACTAGGCTAAATGGACATACAGTATTCAACGTTAATGACCCTATTCAGTATTTTACTTCAAACTGTAAAAATACCCCAAAACCTTGGGTCACTAAGGAATGTAAGGAAGCGATTAGACAACGCCGCGAAGCATTGAAAAAATTTAACAATCATCCGACGCCCGAAAATTTAAATAAATACCGTATTCCCCGGGCCAAAGCTCGCCGCACAGTCAAACAAAGTAAACGAGCATCATGGAAGAAATATTTTTCTTCTTTAAACTCTGGTTCCTATGTCAAGAAAGTTCGGGACACTAACCGCAAAATAAACGAATAGAGTAAACACAATTCTCTCCGACATCCGAAGCTGAGTAATAAAAATTTAGTTCAAAACGTAACATAGCAAATATTCTTGCTGACAGTTTCTCTAAAAATTCATCATCATCTAATTATTCAGAAGCCTTATAAAGATTAAAACATCAAAAAGAAAGTCACGTTTAAAATTCACATCCAACAACTCGGAAAGTTATAACCAGCTGTTCTCACTATTGGGTCTTATGGAGGTTTTAGACAAGGCCCATGATACATCCGCTGGGCCTGACGAAATACATTACCAGTTTTTGAAACAACTTTCAGAATCATCTTTAACATCTCTTTTGAAAATCTTCAATGATTTATGGATTACTGGTAATGTACCTAAGATTCGGAAAGAAGCAACAGTAATACCAGTTCTCAAACCAGGTAAAGATAGCTCAGAACCTACCAACTATCGACCCATTACACTGACAAGCTGTGTGTGCAAAACAGTGGAGCGAATGCTAAATTCTCGGCTTGTATGGTACTTGGAAACTAATAATTTAATATCTCCTTTCCAAAGTGGCTTCCTTTAGGGCCGTAGCACCAATGAACATCTGGCTAAATTGGAAAAATTTATTCGCGACGCATTAGTAGTAAATGGGGGCACTAGAGCCTCAATGGGAATTAGCATTACAGACCCCCCCCCCGGGCAAATATAGCCTCAAGGGAAATTTAACATGGAGAAAAATCGTGGGCAAATATAGCCTCAAGGGGAATTGAACATGGAGAAAAATCGTGGGCAAACCTAGCCTCAAGGGGAATTGAACATGGGGGAATAAAGTGTGGGTCTATCTAGGGACAAGGGGAATTGAACATGGGATTTTTTTTTTTTTTTAAAAATAAAGAAAAATAAAAATAAAATTTTTTTTAAAAAAGGGGTAGGCAATCGAAAGTCATTCTCTTTTCGAGAAATGTGGGTGGCCCTGAAAAGGGCCTTTGGGTTTATGTTAATATGCCCTTAACATAAAGGGCATCTGCGGCATCTTCTTGTCCTCAAGCTGCGTCTTACTCGAGGGCCATAAATCAGTGTCCTCTTGAGGCAACCTTGTCTTTCTACGTATACTCTTCGTATCCACAGACTGGTGTCTGACTTGTCGACAACGGTCCACTTGGACCGGACATACATGAACATGTCCGTCCTAAACATCACTGAAGACACAAGGGTGGATGATTCAGCTGTGTTCCACATCTTGAAGCGACGAGAACAGGTGAATCAATGCAGTGAACTGCGCTTATTTATAGGTAGAGGAAGGATTGAAACGGATTGAGTTCATTCACCAATCCGAACACGCGTGACAAAATTCAGTCAGCCCGCATCCAATCCGAAGAGAACAGTCTGTGACGTCACTT
Organism: Sinohyriopsis cumingii; assembly: GCA_028554795.2. Classification (NCBI taxonomy): domain Eukaryota; kingdom Metazoa; phylum Mollusca; class Bivalvia; order Unionida; family Unionidae; genus Sinohyriopsis; species Sinohyriopsis cumingii. The sequence continues at coordinate 122,986,743 of CM068840.1, read as the reverse complement.
GGTCTATATAGATTCGCTAGCGCCTGTGTGTAGTCAATCTATGTTTCAGTTATTCAACATGACGGAAACTCAGAAAACGATTCATTGGGGTGCACCAGCAGTGGAGACCACCCAAGGGAACCCGGACTTACTTTCAGAAGAGGTAAATTGGGATTTTGTGGATTTTCTTACCTCGCAAGAATTTGTTCTGGAACCTTCGTTACCTTCTTCATTACCGCAAGTGGAGAATTTTAGACAGAGACAGAAAGAAGAATTGGAGAAATTTATACAACGACAAAAGGAAGCGGAACAAGCTTTTCTCCTACAGCAACAGCAGCAAGAAGAAGAGGTAAGAAAAAAACAACAAGAAGAAGAAGTAGCAGCAAAGAAACAAGAGGGTGAAAATCAAACGGCTACGGTACTGTTGGACATTTTAGCGGAGTTAAGAAGTCTGAAACAAATGTATCAGACTTCTTTATTACGACCGAAGAGAATACGACCTTCCCGAGCTAAACACGTCAACCCTGTGACTAAGCCTGTCGTACCACCCTTAGTGATTTCAACCAAATCATCATCATCATCAACAGTACGCAGTCCAGAAGTAGGCCTTGGCCGTGGCAAAGGCTTAAGGCAGTAAACTCACCCCTACACCAAAAAGGCCCTTTTCAGGGCCACCCACGTCTCTCGAAAAGAGATAGCCTTTCAATTTGCCAATAACTCAAAAAAAACCAACCCATTTTACCCTTATAGTACGTGTCTGTGTATGAGTGCGTGAGTGTACGTTCTTATTTTAAAATCAAAACTCAAAGACACTTACCTTATATAATTAATTTATTCTTTTATCCATTGTTGCAATCCAATTCACAATTCACAACAGAACACTTTAAAAAGTTCATTGACTTCTTCTGTCTCCTTGTTTACTCTCTCTGTTTTTTAAATTTCTTCACCTTTTTTTCCTCTTCTTCCTCCTCACTGTCTTCTCTTCTTCTTTTCTTCTCCTGTTTCTTTTTCTTTGCCTCTTCTAAATAGAATTGTCTTCTTTCTTCCTCTTCTTCCTCTGAAGAATCCCTCTCTTCCTTTGAAGAATCCCTCTCTTCTTCTGAAGAATCCCTCTTTTCTTCTGACTCCTGTTGTTTCTTTTTTGGGCAATCTGGAGACCAATGTCCTTTTTCTTGACAATAATAACAGGTATCTTTACTTTTGTCTTTTTTAGCCCCTTTTTTTCTTTTTTGACGGTCTGGACACTCTGAAGACCAATGCCCTTTCTTCTGACAGATATAGCAAGTATCTTGACCTTTATCTCGAAAGGAAGGAGAGAAGTCCGTGGGCTGGTCTGAAGAGAATTTTCTAATGACCCCTCGCAAAGCTCTGACGAAACGTTCGATTTGGCTAGTCTCTTCCATCGTTGTGCTCGGTTAGAGAGTGAAATGAATAGTGAAAGGACAAGACACACACACCCTTTTATATACGCTGGTCTGCCATGACTGTAAATTAGTCCATGGTGTTTAAACTTGAGTCATTTGACGTTTTGCTATCAAGATGAAACGATCCTATTCATTCGAGAAGAAAGAAGAAGAAGAAGAAAGTAAGAGGCAGAAACGTGATCTATCGCCCCGTACCAGAGCTGAAATCTTGGCACAAATTCATGCCAGTGATTTTGAAGAGGACATGAGTGAACCAGAATCCGAACCCTCTAAACCAAGTTCGTCACCCTTAGTCAACCCTGAAAAATACTATTCCATTCGAGAGACGGAAAAGCGCTCCTCTAGAAAATTTAGAACCACGGCTTACAAATGCACAGTGAAGTTTAAAGATTTCAAGGCTGCAGTGCCGTTAGAGAAAGCAGAAGTGTACATCACTGGGGTGTGGGACTCTTTGCTCACCACACTCAAGCGACAATGTCAACCCAAAGAAAACGATCGCTTGAGACTTTCCATACAACATGACGGTTTGAAATCCCCTGTTTGGATCGAGTTTAGCACCCCTGCAGAATTGACCGCTTCCAAAGTCATGGACAAGATTCAACACGTGCAACAATCTAATGACCAGTTTGACATCACCGATGGAAAAGCCACACTGGACATGACCCACGTCTCTCCTCCTCAAGGGATCGGACGCAAAAAGATGTTATTGGTGAACGAGCTTCGTAGCATTAAGCGTAGCCTCGTCCAAATTCACAACCCTCAAGACCAGATGTGCTTAGCTCGAGCCATCGTGGTGGGACGAACCTATGCCAACAAGAACGACACGACAGAATGGAAAAGAGCCTGGAAAACTATTCGACAATCGGACCGAGCCAAACAACGAAACGAAGCAGAACTCCTGTTACAACAAGCCAGACTGTCCAAAGACACACCCTGTGGCATTCCCTGAGATGCAAAAATTGCAAGATGCCCTAGCTCCACTCTACACCTTGAAAGTGCACCCTCAAGAAGTGCGCGGACCTCTGTTGTTTCGAGGCCAAGACTTTAAGGACGGAAAATACATTCATGTCTATTATCACGATGAACATTTTGATACCATTACCAGTATCACCGGATTCCTGGGATACAGTTATTACTGTGAGAAATGTGACCATGGTTATAATAATCGAGAGCAACACAAGCATTGTGGATTGAAATGCTCAGGATGTTTGGCCTCTTCACCCTGTCTGAGCGAAGGACCAGTGCCTTGTTCAACTTGTCTGCGCACGTTTGTCAGCCCTACCTGTTACCAACAACATCTGAAGACGCAAGGTTCACAGCAGAAATGTGCTTATCAACTCCTGAGATTGTGCCCTACGTGTGGACAAGGCATACGTACCAATAGTACCAAGGCACACGTATGTTCAGGAAAAAAAAATGTCACATTTGTCACCACATCGTGGACTTGGAACACCAATGCTACGTGCAAAAATACCAACCTCCACGAGAGAAAGAGGACGGTCACAAGAAGAAAGGCAATTTCATCTTTTTCGATTTCGAATGCATGCAAGAGACCGGCATTCACATTCCTAATTTCTGCGTGGCTCATCGAGCGTGAGAGAAGTGCATTCAAGAACCTATTTTCAGTCATTGCCCTCACTGCAGCAAGATTCCTGGAGGGCGTGAAAAAATCTTTCGGGGACCGAACACGTTAGCCGATTTTGCCCAATGGGTTTTAGACCCCGTCGACAAGACGTGGAGCCAAGAGGACATCGAACGTTACGGAGATTGTCATCGTCATGCCACGGTGATGGCTCACAATTTCTCCGGATACGATGGACAGTTTCTTCTCAGATACTATACGGAGCAATGCACCGAACGTCCTAAAGTCACTTTGAACGGAGCCAAAATCATTTTCATCCAAGTGGGACAAGTACAGTTTAAAGATTCGATGAGCTATTTGGCCATGCCTTTGAGTCGAATGCCTAAAACGTTTGGAATGACAGAAATGGCTAAAGGGTACTTTCCACACTTTTTCAATACGGAAGCCAATCAACACGCCGTTCTACCCCATTTACCTGAGGCTCACTATTACGACCCCGACAACATGCGTACCGAACAACGAGAAGCTTTCTACGCTTGGTACCAGGCTCACGCCTCAGACCCCTTCGACTTTCAGGAAGAAATGCTAAAGTATTGTCGTTCCGACGTGGACATTTTACGGCGTTGCTGTGGAAAATTTCGAGAACTGTTCATGGAACACGGAGGGGTCGATCCTTTGAAAGAATCTTGCACCATTGCCAAAGCGTGTTCCTTAGTGTATCGACAACGATTCATGCCTGAAAACACCGTAGCTGTCATCAGCCCTCAAACGGCCCACTATGTCAAACGTCAATACTCGATCAAAGCCCTACGTTGGTTACATTACTTGTGCGACAAGGAAGACAAATGGATTCAGCATGCTCGCAACAGAGGGGGCGAAAAGACCATCGGAACGTATTCGGTCGATGGCTGGGACTTAGAAAACCCCAAGATCGTGTACGAGTTTAACGGTTGCTTATTTCACGGATGTCCCATCTGTTACCCTGATCGTAGCACTAAAAATCAGTTTTTACAACTAACCATGGAAGACTTGTACTAGGACACTTGTCAGCGGTGCCTAAAGTTGGAACAGGAAGGATACCACGTGGTGGAAATGTGGGAACACGAGTACGATCACCGTATGAAAACCGATCCCGAGTTTAAACGCCTCGTGGAAAGTTACCAGTTCATGGACCCGCTGAACCCGATGAATAGTTTGTACGGAGGAAGGACCAATGCCACCTGTTTGCTGTACCAAGCCGACGAAGAGAAAGGAGAAGAAATCAAATACTTGGACGTGTGTTCGCTGTATCCCTACGTGTGCAAATATTGTCGCTTTCCTGTAGGGCACCCGCAATTGTTGACGGAACACATTGACCTGGTCAACATTCGACAATACGAATTCTTGATCAAGTGTAAAGTTTTGCCTCCCACGAACCTATACCATCCCGTCTTACCTCACCATTGTCAAGGCAAACTGATGTTTCCCTTGTGCCGTACTTGTGCCGAAACGTGCAACCAAGACCAACCTTGTCAGCACACCCAGGAAGAACGTGCCTTGACGGGAACCTGGGTCAGCGTAGAATTGTTCAAAGCTCTGGACATGGGATACCAACTGTTAGAAGTGTACGAAATTTGCCACTTTCCCAAGACACAACAATACCACAAGGGTGATCCCAGTGAGAATGGTATTTTCGCCGACTACGTGGATGCCTTTTTGAAACTGAAGCAAGAAGCCAGCGGCTATCCTTCCTGGTGTCACACTCCCGAAGACCAAATACAATTCAAAGAGAAATACTATGAACAAGAAGGCATCTTTTTAGATCACATCGAGAAAAACGAAGGCAGGCGATCGTTTGTCAAAGTGATGTTAAATTGCTTGTGGGGTAAAATGGCACAACGACCGTGTTTACCCATGACGGAATATTTGACAGAACCTTCCCGCTACTTCCAGATGATTCACGACAAAACCAAATACATGAAACACGTGGACGTCGTTCGCGAGGATTTGATCTTGGTCAATTACGAAGAAGATCTGGACTTTGTACAAGACGACCCTTTTGGAAATGTCATCATTGCGGCTTACGTGACAGCCCATGCTCGCTTAAAATTGTACGAAGCTTTAGAACTGTTAGGGGAACGCGTCCTGTACATTGACACGGACAGTTGCATTTACATTCATCACCCGAGTCAACAGCACCCTGACATCGAAGGAGACCGTTTAGGAGCCTGGACAGACGAGCATCCCGACGACAAGATTCTAAGTTTCGTCAGTGGCGGTCCCAAAAATTACGGCTACGAATACCGGGACAAACAAGGAGAAGTGCACACGACGTGCAAAGTGAAAGGACTGACTCTGAATTATCGTACCAGTCGTGTGGTGAACTTTGGGGTATTGAAAGAAGCCTTGCAATCGAGAGAGGATGAACACTTTAAAGTGACCACCTATCAACTGAACAAGATTGTACGTTTACCCACTCACCACATCGTCAGTCGACCCTTGGAAAAAGTCTATCAAATCGTGTACCAGAAGCGAGTTCGACTTCCCAATCATTTCACCTTACCGTATGGACACGTTGGTATAAAACATTGGTTGTAAGAGGATAGTCACCCGCTAGAAGGATGACTTCGCCACAGCAAGAATCGAGTGAGAAACCCGATGAGAACTCCAAGTTCAAACCCTACCATTTTCCAGTCTTCTTACCTGACTATTGTGATTGTGCCCGTCGATTGGACACGTTTCAGAAATGGCCTACGGATAGGGAAGGATTACCTTCTTCGCATGTTTTAGCTAGAACAGGATTTGTCTACTTCGGACCTGAGTCAGGATTGGGATACGAGGTGCAGTGCTTCGCTTGCGGACTGAAGTTACGAATGGATCTATGTATCTATAAAGATTCAGCTATTCTGGAACATACTCGATGGTCTCCGCACTGCCCTTACCTTTCTATGGCCTTTCCACCCATCACACTACGGTACAATTATGACGGTACCTTAGAGACGGTACCTTCCAAAACAAGACATAAAAAACGTAAAAAAAGTAACGATGTACAAGCTTGAGACTGCATTGCGACTAGTATAAAAAGGGGCTATGGTCAAGATCGATAGTTCATTGTGACTACCAAGACCGAGCGAACAAGATGAATACTTTCAGAGAAACACAAAACAAGTTGTTTAGAAAGGCACAATTCAAGTGTGAGGCTTCGGAAGTGGAATGCGATTGTGAGCCTTGCGATGGGTACGATGCTGTACGTTGTGACCTGAGCGATGCCGTAAAGCATCATGGGAACTTTGTTCTCACGACCCCTATCATGGAAAGTGATGCTGTGCGTGTCAAACCTGTAGGATGCGAAAGTGATGCCGCTCGTCCTCTTGGACATTTTACTGGGTTTCGTTTTAAAGGGGAATGTTCACCTTCACGTCTACCCCCCTACGGACGTCATCCAGCCCTGAGCAAACTCCTGCCCATGTCACTCAACCCTCATCGAAACGAACCTGTGAAAGACGAATATTCGTTCGCTGTGCGTTTGTCGGAGTACTGCGACTTTGAAAATCGTCTTCAATCGTTCAAAGGAAAATGGCCTAAGTATCTGGGAGGACCGACCCCCGAAGAATTAGCCAGAGCCGGATTTTTCTACTTGGGCGAAGGAGATAAAGTCAAGTGCTTCAGTTGCGGTGTGTCACTTCACCACTGGGAACCGCAAGATTCGGCCTACGTAGAACATGCTCGATGGTCACCGAATTGTCATTACTTACCCTTAGTAGGACCGAGACATTGAAGTAACTTACCATAATCTGTTCATGGATACTTTACAACAGAACATTCGTGCTTTGCCTGTGGAGTTGAGAGAACGCATTTACCGAGAGCTGGTCAAAATACAAGTGAAACGTAAAGAACAATTGCATCCGTTACGTCACCGGTGCTTGAACCACTGGTACCTGAAGGCTATACAAGGACTGATTCAATTGAAAGTGTTCCATTGGACAGACATTGATCAACGATCCCCTAGTTTTAAAAAGGATTGGTTTGTTATGGACGATTCTATCTACTACATCATTGTAAACTTACTGCATCGAATTCCAGAGGAAGAGTTAACGAATTACCAACATCTTGTACACAATGTCAACTTGGTGAAAAAGGAAACTTCTGAACGAATTGTAATGTGTAAATTAGTAACTAAACGATTTAAATTCGTCGCTGAAGTAAAACCATGTATGTGCAAAGAGTACATTTCTTGTGTCAGACCAAAGAGGATTTAGTATGACCTATTCATGGATACTTTGCTAGAGAACATTCGTGTTTTACCTGTGGAGTTGAGAGAACGCATTTACAGAGAACTGATCAAAATACAAGTGAAACGCAAACTCGAAGTTATTGAACCGTTTTTAAATTATGCTCTGTTCCAAAGTATAAGAAGACTGATTATGAGTGGATATTACATCAGGCACAAAGGTAAACGAGGCTATTGGCCACCACCCAAGGATTCCAAAAACAGTGTATATACTTATGGATACTTTACAAGAGAACATTTTGGGCTTGCCTGAGGAGTTGAGAGAAAGGATTTACCGAGAGCTGTATTGCTTCCGAAACAAAGAGACTATAAAATCAGGCTGCCATGCCACGGATTATGTCACATGTCATTGAACAGATTCCGTGGAAGGAACTCAATGACCATATTCAAACCGTGGATCATTACCATCGATTATTACAAGAACTGTATCCATTCAATTTGGGTCGACAAGTGGTGTGTGTCTTAGTGACTTGTTTTCTGGGATTTCGTTTACCAGCCGATTCTTTGTGGACTCTTTACGATCAGTACTTACCACATCCCCCATGGCCTTAAATGGTCACGAAAAACTCCTTTTGCTCAAAGCCTTGCGTTTTCATCTGGATACTTCTCGACCTCAACAGCAAAAAAAGATTCGTCAACTTTTAGCTACCCAAGACGTGTATGACGATGTGTGTGTAGCTTGTGACTTACATCCCCATTGGACAGATATCCGTGCCTGGAAAGAATGGGATTTTGAGGCTTGGACCTAAGAAGTGACCCAGTATGCACGAGAGTTGTTCAAGGAAAAAAGTTACTTTTCAACCCGTGTTAGTGACGGTGCCAGAAGAACCCGTCACCCAGGACGGGACTGTCGTGGACAGGCCTGAAAGACCCTTTCGGGAGGACACTTGTGTGACCTTACCCCCTACTATAGAACTGGTCAGAACTTTACCCAAAACATGTTGTACAGACACTTGTGTTTATTGCACGTTAATGGTTATCATGTGCCTTTTATCCTTGTACTTAAGCCTTTGGCTTTTATGTATTTTTGTCTTTCGTATTCATGTTTGAAACATTCAATAAACGTGTTCTGAAAAAAGTATATAAACTCTTGTCTTGTTTGTTTTCGTGTTACAAGTGACATTTCTCACACTATGGCTACCTCTGCTGTCTAAGCTCCCTCTTCCTCTACTGTCAAAGTCATCGACGAACACTTAGATCGTGCCAGTTGGGAGGCTTTGTATCTTCGCCATCCCTTTAACATGCTCATTGCTGGACCTAGCGGTTCAGGCAAAACCGAATTCGTCAAACGTATGATCGAACATAAACATCATTTGATCGATCGGCCACCTCAACGGATCGTGTGGTGTTACAAAGAGTGGCAATTGGCGTACAGCCTCTTGCGAGAAAGTCAAGGCGATTCCATCGTGTTTGTGGAAGGCATTCCTAAAGAAGACGACGGCATCGTCTCTGACTCCCGTCAAACCCATTTGGTCATTTTCGACGACATGTTAGGAGAAGACGAAGAAGAAATTAAACTGTGGTTCACGCGCAAAGGGCATCACCGTAATGCCAGTGTCGTTTACATCACCCAAAATTTGTTTCAACAAAGTAAAGCCCATCGCACCATCAGTCTCAATGCGCATTACGTGGTCTTGTTTAAAAGCCCTCGAGATAAATCGCAAGTGCAAGTCTTAGCCAAACAGTTAGGAACGCCTTGGCTAACTCAGGCGTACGACGATGCCACTCAAACTCCACACGCCTATTTACTCGTCGATTTGAAACCTACGACCCCCGAGGATTTGCGATTTCGTACCCACTTGTTTCAACACTGGTGCCAAGACGGAGGGCCTGTCCTGTACACGTCTCCGTCCTCGACTTAATTTCACTCCACAAAAAAATCTATATTAACCTCAGACCCTTTTCGTCTGTCTCACACAGATTTTGAACATGACGTCCCTTCAGTCGCATCTTCCCGTCAAATTGATTCGTGCCTTGTATGGCATCAGTCGAGAAAAAAATCCACAAATACGAGCTCGTGTCTTAGAAGCTAGTCTCAAAGAAGTCTTACGATGGTTCACGGTGACGGCACGTCAATTACTCCAAGGAATCATTCAGATTCCTCATCAAACCAAACGCTTTTTCGATCGAAACAAAGTCGCTTTGGTCCAACTGGCCGATCCCCGCATCGACACTCAAACCAAAAAAAACAAATCATTTTGAAACCTGGAGGGAGCGGTACTCTAGGAGGGGTTATCATTCGCTCTCTCTTAAGATGGGATCCTAATGCCCCCAAACTTCTCCCCAAGAAAAAAGTCCAACGAAGCTCCAAGAAGAAGAAAAAGACCAGGTCCCCAAGAAGGAGAACTTCTCCAGCGGCGGGACCCTCCTCTTACCAGACACCACCACCCCGAAAAAAAAGAAGCCCTCAGAAAAAGAAACAGAGAAAAAGTCCCCAGAAAAAGAAAAGCCCACAGAAGAAAACTACTCGCAAGAGAGGCACTTCTTCTTCGGCCAGGACGCAACCTTACACTCGCAAACCACGACCTGCCACGGCGGTGACTGCGTCTCCGGCAGCCTCACGTTCATCCACTTCTCCTTTGATGACACCAAGAACTGAAGAGTACTTGGAGACGTTGATCACACCGAGAACATCTCCGTTGATGACCCCAAAAAGAACTTCCCCAGTGGCAGGACCCTCCAATTTAGCGGCAGTGGCTGCTGCTCACAAAGTACCTTCTCCCAAAATCAAAGTCCATGAAAGATCGGGCATGTTACAAAGTTTACTGGATTTGTCCAAGCAAGAACTGGCTCGATTTAGTCCGTTGCGTACCCCTGCACGACGTGTCATGCCTGTCCTCAAAGTGATACGACGTAAAGACAATCAGTGGCGACGCGTTCCAGTATAAAAAAGGCCTGTGACCAAGTAGGGTATCAGTGTTTTTTTTGGTGCTCCTGAAGACTCAAACATGTCACCCTCCAGAAAACCCCAAGGAAAGAAAAGGAAAGGACTACCACCACGTTTAGTCAAACATGGGGACATGTTATCTGTCCTGTCCAAAGCTACTCCACCCCTACGAAAAAAACTCATTCAATCGGCCTCCAAAGAGGTCATCGATACCGTGTGCGAATGTTGTTTGAACGTCTTGAAAGACACGATCCGTTTGTCCAAACACCAGAAACAATGCTTAGGCAAACATCGTCACGTTCTTCGCCAAATGGTTCAAAAGAAAATTCCGATTCGTCAAAAGAAGAAGATGTTGGTCCAACGTGGAGGCATTTTACCTCTCTTGTTAGGCCCCATACTGAAAGGAGTCTTGGGAACCATGTTGGGAGGACTGGTGGGAGCAAGATAAAAAGACCCTCGGAAGTCCCAAGATCTCAGAATCGACCCCTGACAGCCCCATGGAAGGACGAAAACTAGCTTTAGTGCCTTACAAACGATGGATGGAATACCATCGGTGGCAAGAACAACGCACCCCGCATTTACCTCCCAATCCCCATTTGAGCGAGATGTCCCAGTTGCAACACGAATTGCAGTCCTTGATGGATCGCCAAGATTTGTCCGAAACAGAAAAATCGCAAAAGTACGGTCAACTCTTGCAACGACTGCAACTCTTTCACCAAAAAGCTTTAGACGAAACAGCTCTACACACTTTGAAAGATTTGAAAACCTTGATGAAAAGTCCAGCACCATCACCAGTACCAGTACCAGTACCATCACTACCAGTGACCAAGACAGAAAAAGGAGAAGAAGAAGAAGAAGGATTTCAAATTCCACCAGAAAAAGTACGCAAGTTAACAACACCACCTACCTCCAGAATTGGATGGATTAAAAAGATGATGGCCACCCCTTCTTCATCACAAGAGAAAAAGAAAGTGAAGACAGAAGTGAAGACAGAAGTGAAACAAGAACCGATATCTCCCGCTCAGACATCCTCATCTTCAACAGCTATTGCTGGTCGCACACGCAAAGCATTGCAATCCAAGAAAATACCCCAAGAGAAAAAGAGTAGCATCCTCCAAGAGTGGGTGTCTTATTAACATACGAACACAAAAAAAATGGAACAAGTCTTAGCCAGCATTTGCTACGATCCCTCCCATCCTGCAGGTTACGCAGGAGTTCAAACATTGTATCGTGCTGCCAAAACGCGACTGAAAAGTCTCCGTTTACCTCAAGTGCAACGATGGTTACAAGAACAAGCTACCTACACTTTACACAAACCCATTCGACGCAAGTTTGCCAGAAGTCGCACCCGAGTGGAAGGCATCGATCATCAATGGCAAGCCGATTTAGCCGATGTCTCTCATTTGGCCAGCTACAATCGTCGCTACAAATATTTGTTTTGTGTCATCGACGTCTTTTCCAAATTTGCCTGGGTCGTGCCCTTGACTTCCAAATCGAGCAGCGAGTTAGTGCAAGCCCTGCAACGGGTGTTGAAACAAAGCGGTCGTCACCCTCTTCGATGGCAAACGGACAAAGGCACCGAATTTCTGAACCAAGCTTTCCAAAAAGAATTAAAGAAACGTGACATTCATTTTTTTACCACCGAGAATCCCGAAACCAAAGCCAGCATCGAGGAACGTTTTCAACGTACTTTGAAAGAACGCATGTGGAAATATTTTACGCATCACCACACTCTGAAGTACATCGACATCTTACCGCACCTGGTGCAAGCGTACAACCAATCTTACCATCGAAGCATCGGACGTGCCCCGCAAGAAGTGACTCCCGACAACGAAGTGTTGGTGTTTGAGCTCCTGTTTGGTACGTCCCCGACGAGGGCTGTCCCCAAGAAAAGTGGAGAGTTGACCGTAGGAGATTGGGTGCGCATTGGCAAAACCAAACGCACTTTCGACAAAGGTTACTTACCTAACTGGACGACCGAATTGTTTCGCGTCACTGGACGAGTGCATGGCCGTCATCCTACCGTCTATAAATTGGAAGACATGAACGGAGAAGTGCTCAAAGGAACGTTTTATTTGCCCGAGTTACAACGTGTGACCAAAAAAGAAGACGACGTGTACGACATCGAAATCATTCTCGAACGCAGAACCCGTAAAGTGGGCAAACGACGTGTCAAAGAAGTCAAAGTACGTTGGAAAGGATATCCGCCCAGTTTTGATTCTTGGATCGACGCTTCGCAAGTCATCGACTATAAAAAGAAGTGACCATCATGCCCTTTCACACAGCAGACGCAGCTACGTCGACCACTCCTTCTTCACCTAGTTCTTCTGTGCAAGATTTACAAAAACAACCCTTGTGGGTGTGGTGTGGAGAACGTGTGCCTAAAACGCAAATCGTCTTTTTCTGCCAAATCTTCGTGGTGTATTGTGTCATCGGGGCAGCCATTGCCAATTTGAGTTTGCAACAAGGAGACAAACAATTGTGGACCATTTTATTGTGCAGTTACATCGGTTACCTGCTTCCCAATCCCTCCCTGAAATTCACCTCGAACGGGAACCACGGGAACCTTGCGTCCAGTGCCAGTGCCAGTCACCACTCCAACCACAATCACAACCAGAACCCCATTTTGGGCGGAGACACGCCTCTGACGTCCAGTAACCACAGAACTCTGGAATTATGAGTCACCAAAACCAATTTTACTTAACCTTACCCAGTGACAGTTCCATGGAGGTGTTTCCCCACAACACGTTATGCTGTTACACGGCCAAATTACCTCAGGCCATCCCCTTAGATCACGAAGCCCATTGGGAAGTGGCTTTAGTGGAAATCATTCACCCGACCCAAGTCCTCAATGTTCTTCCCAATCAAAATAAATTTGATGTGGAAGTTCATGACGAGCGAGTGCAACACTACTTGGATACCAATATCAAATATGACAAGAAATCCCGTTTACAAAATCAAAAGTACACCACCTATCACTTGTTCATTCCCCCAGGCTATTATTTTAGTGGTCAACATTTGGTCAGCACCATAGCCACCAGGTTTAATGGCGTGTTTCTGAACGCTTTGGAGGAAGTCAAAAAAAGTGTCACCATGGAATACCACAAAACCGCTCGTCGCTTCCTGATGAAATTTCCTGAGGGGGGTAAAATCATGTCTTTCTTATTTTGTCCTGAATTGTTTGACATGTTGGGCGGAGACATGAACATGAGAATGACCATGATGAAGAAAAACGAATTACCCATCGTTTACGACAACGATTCTTTTAGCAAGTTATTTCGTACCCCGGTAGAACTGAACCAAGGACTGAATTTGATGTTCGTGTATTCCGATGTGGTGGAGTACAACGTGGTGGGACACACCTCCGTGCCGTTACTGCGTGTCATTCCTTTCAAAGTGGATTCTGCCACGAACGCTGACGAGGAAGGTGGAAACACTTACCACGTCCACCGCGAATTTGTCCATCCTCATTATTTGCCTGTCAGCAAGTCGTATTTGGAAACGGTCAACATTACTATAAAAGGAGATTTGGGACAAAATATTCCATTCACCAAAGGAAAAGTCACGGTGAAACTCCATTTTCGAAAACGGTTCTCTCACGACTCGTAAGTCATGTATCCAGTGTACCGAGGGGTTGCTCGACAGCGAGGACACGGTTTAGGAGATATGTTAAAATCGGCCTTTCGTTCGGTGGCCCCGGTGTTGAAACCGATGGTGACACGCAGATTGCACGCCTTGAAAGATGCAGCACTGACGCAAGGCAAAGAATTTCTCCAAAATGTCATCATCGACAAACAAAACCCTAAAGAAGCTTTCATGAGGGCAGGCAAAAATGTCTTGCTGCAAACGGGCAAAGACCTTTTGGGCCGACGAGACACACCTATAAATACCTTGCACGCTACCGAGTCAGGCATTCAGCAAGGACAAGGCAGAAAGACACGACGAAGAAAACACCCTTTCACCAGACTTCAAGCTAGAAAGGCCAAGAAAAGAAGAACCGTTCGAGACTTAGACGTTTTCGATTATTGAGACACAGATAAAAAATGATGCACCGAGAGTCTTGCGCTTGTTCCAAGTCGGAACTGGACCTGTTTGCCATGCCCCCCAAGATGATGACGATGCAAGAATCCCAATGGGTGGAATTTCACCCCGTCTCCTCATTGACCGATTCCGCTCCCATTGAGTTTGAAATCAAAGGACAGCCCGAAGATTACATCGATCTGAATAGCAGTTACTTGTACCTGAAAGTCAAAGTTCTAGATAAGGATAATGGTGAAGTAGGAGACAGCGAGAATATAGCTCCCGTCAACAATTTCATGCATTCCTTGTTCAGCTCAGTGGACTTGTACTTGAATAGCAAACTAGTCAGCAGCAGCATGGATACTTACCCTTACCGTGCCTACCTGGAAAATCTCTTGACGTACGGAATAGATGCCAAGAATACTCATCTCAATGCTTGTGTACTATGGGAACCTGACGAAGCGACCAAGTTTGACGAAATAGATAAAGACAATGACGGCTTTGAGGAAAGACGAAAGAAAATCACAGCGGGACAGAGTTTAGAACTGATGGATCGTTTGCATTTGGACATGTGGTTGCAAGAGACATATTTGCTGAACGGTGTCAATGTCCGCTTGAGACTGAATCGTAGCAGTGCCACTTTCCATTTTTTGGCTGATGATGATGCTACTAAGAATGGCACTCCTACAAGCAAAATCGAGGAGGCCAAACTCTACGTACGACGCGTGGAAGTGTTACCCAAAGTGGGAAACGACATCAGTCAGACGTTGAGCAGAACGACCGCCAAGTATCCCATACGTCGCGTGGAAGTGAAAACCTTCACCATTCCCAAGGGACAGCGATCCATGATCGAAGATCATCTGTTTCAAGGACAGTTACCCAAACTTTTAATCCTTGGTATGGTCCTGAATTCAGCCTTCAACGGATCCTTCCATCAAAATCCTTTCCACTTTCGACACTTTGACGTGTCCAAGATCGAAGTCAGTCGCGATGGCAAGACCTTGTGTACCCGACCTTTCGAACCTGACTTTACCAAGAAGAATTACTTGAGGTCGTACTTGTCCCTGTACGAAGCCACTGGACAGTTAGGAACCAACACCAGTCACGGCATTACGTACGAAGATTACGAAGGAGGCTATGCTTTGTGGGCTTTCGATTTCACTCCAGACCAAGGCAGCGACGAGGGACATTTCCACCCTATAAAATCCGGCCAGATTCGTGTGGAACTTCAATTTACTAATGCTCTACCAGAGACGGTGAACGTCCTCCTGTATGCAGAATTCGATAATACCATAGAAATCAACAGTTTGAGAGAAGTTATTCTAGATTACTAGAAGCCATGGAAGACTGTTATCCCTCTTTCCCTAGTGGAGAAACGTTGGACATGGAATGTGAGGAGACTATGGAAAAAGAAGAAGTGATCATGATGAAGTTGAGATGGCCAGAACAAGAAGCCCATTTAGTCTCCTGTTTTGCCAAACACCTGGCCGAAAAAATGACGGAATTGATCAAGAAAAATTGCTATGGATGTCAAAACGATCATCCCAGTCAAATTCAACACGATAAAAGCCTGATGTTAAGTCAAGAAGAAAAATTGGACGAGTATCTGGACGAAGCTTGGAGTCTCATCTCGGACGAAGACGTGTGGCACCAGTGACTTGCGTGAACATTCTTGTCCACCATTAACCACTCAAGAGATCCAAGTGAGGAGACGAAACGAAGAAACGGTTATTTGTCAGACATTTTCAAGCAAAAAGTCAGGATCAAATTGATGACATATTATTACCTGTGAAGAAAAAAAACACACAAATGGATACCTGGGAACTTTATTACCTTTTGAACCACAGTTCGTATACGGCTTCTTGGAATCCTGTCGTCTGTGCTAAAGATGAACTCCCTCATCGCAAACCTCAAGACCATCTAGCTTACGTGATCAACACGGACGACAGTCATCTCCCAGGAACCCACTGGGTAGCCGTTTACTTTCCTCAAGAAGGATGTGTGGAATATTTCGATTCGTACGGATTGCCCCCTTTGGAAGACGATATCATCGACTTTATGAGAAAAAATGCTCAGACCACCCGATTCAATAATGTGAAATTACAAGGCACAGATTCCTTGGTGTGTGGACAGCATTGTGTGTATTTTCTGCATCATCGCAGCCTGGGCTATTCCTTAGAACATTTAGTGACTCATTTTGATCCTCGTTCTTCTTCTAGAAACGATGTGAAAGTAGATCGATGGTTTTGTGACCATTATGCTTATCTTTTGTCTCAAGCTAGGAAACGTAGTGTCCATCAATGGCCTAATGATTTCCAACAGTGGAAATCACAATTTCATTCACAACGTTGTCAGCCCTGTTTAAAGTAAAGTATGAATTGAGAAAAAATATTTGTGATTTGAAAAAAATGTTCGATGTTATAGTGTTGGATTATTGTTAGAGTTGTTGTTTAGTGTTAAGTGATTTTTGAATAAAAATGTTGTGTTTTGAAAAAAATGCCTTTGTCTTTTGTTTGACTATAAGAATGTTGGATTCGTGCTCTTTAATTTCTTACTATCCCTCTCTTGACACTCATTGAACATTGCGGCTCGAAAACAGTGGAGGGATGTTTTCCTTCACGTCCGAGCTTTGACTTTAAGAGCCGGGGAAGTTTCCAGTCTAACCATCGATTGTCGACTCATCCTCCTACGAAGATGTGCTCCAAACTAGCTAAGCTAAACGAAGCCTACGTGAATTTGCATAGGGTCAGACACAGTCTGATACCGAAGCCAGAAGAGATAGAGAATGTGAAAATGTTAAAAGTCACTGAAGACCTGATAGAAGAGCTCTTCAGAGAAGAAGTGAACAGGGAGAAAGAAGAATGGACAGAGAAGTACAGACTTCAGAGACAGCAGCAACAACAACAACAACAACAACAGCAGCAGCAGCAGCAGCAGAAACCTGAACCTGATAGAGGCTTTGTCGATTGTCGTATCGACACCAAAGAGTTCTTCTTCTCTTTCCGAAGAAGCAGACCTATCGTCAGAAAGTCTATCCTCAGAGGACGTCGCATTCTTAGAATTTAAAAGTTTGCCATAGCAAACAAAAAAAAAAAAAAAAAAAAACCCAGCCCTTTTCAGGGCTACCCAATACTCTAGAAAAGAAATAACTATCGATTTGCCAATGTGTGTTGGTAGAGTAGTGTGAATATAAACACTAACTCTTTTTTTCTAGTGTGAGGGTATGTGTTTGTGTATAGGATTGTGTGTTTGTAAGTGCTCACGTACGTTGGTGTGGATAGTAGATTAAGATCATGTCTTTTTTGTGGCTGTTTGAGGTGTGGAGAGAGTAGATTTGGGGTTGGGTTGGATTGCTTTGCGTATGTGAATAGTATATTGAAGTGATTCATGAAAATTTTAAATTAGTAATGGGTAGTATAAAAAAAAGTGAGTGAGTGTTTCTTTTAGGTCCGCGCGTTGTGTTGGTCATGATCTAGGTAAGATCAATTTTATGTTTTAGGGGGATGTTTTCCTTCACGTCCGCACTTTTAGTATAAATTAAAAGTCACTCGTCAGTCCAGCTACCCTTGTTGATTGATCAACACCAGAATGAACACCAAACTAGCGAAACTGTTGGAACTTCATGTGCATCTGGAATATGCCAGGCGCCTGTTGAACGAACTGGCCGCAGAAGCCATTGTGGAAGAGGGAAGGATGAGAGAGGAAGAGGAAAGAAGAAACAAAGAAGAGGAGGAGAGAAGATACAAAGAAGAGGAAGAGGAGAGAAGATACAAAGAAGAGGAGGAGAAAAGAAACAAAGAAGAGGAGGAAAAGGAGAGAAGAAGAAGAAATTTCAGAATCCCAGAGACAGAAAATTGGGATTCTGAAGCTACTTACCCTGCCTCTGCTCTCTCCCCAAAAGAAGTAAAAAGCAACTGGGGAACAAGATGTGTATGTGGCGCCAGGCCTGGAAGGTGCCACCATTAACCAGGTGTCCATGAAGTTCAAAAAAAAAAAAAAAAAACAACAGCCCTTTTCAGGGCTACCCAATAGTCTAGAAAAGAAATAACCATCAATTTGCCAATGTGTGTAGGTAGAGTAGTGTGAATATAAACACTGACTCTTTTTTTCTAGTGTGAGGGTATGTGTTTGTGTTTGTGCTTGTGTGTTTGTGTTTGTAAGCGCTCACGTACGTTTGTGTGAATAGTAGATTATGGGTTTGTTTATTGTTTCTTAGCGTATGTGGAGAGTATAGTTTGGGTTTTGTAACCTTTCATGTATGATTGTGTGGATAGTAGATTATGGATTTTGTTTCAATGATTTGCGTGTGTAAATAGTAGATTTGGGGTTTGTTAAATGTTGCTTCAATTATGTGGAAAGTATATTATATGAAATGAGAAAGTGGGGGGATGTTTTCCTTCACGTCCGCGCGTTGTTTTTTGGTCATGATCTAGGTAAGATCAATTTTATGTCTTAGGGGGATGTTTTCCTTTACGTCCGTACTTTAACTATAAGAACCCACAAGGTTCGTCGTTCGCACCATTCTACGGAAGAACCCAAGAAAATGAGTATTGAACTATTTAATGAGCTAAAGGATAGTTGGTACTGGATGACAGATGCAGCCTATGTGGTGGAAAGGCTAGAGAAGGAGTGGATGCATGAAGTTACTAAGGACTTTGTCAAAAATCAAGTGACGAGTCTAAAACTTGCCAGGGATATGATTGGGGACATGATTGAAGAGGAGGTAAAAAAGTTAAGAGGCTTCATACAACTTGACTATGTGAAAGTAGGTAAACTGAAAGAGGCCCTTGATTATGCTATTGAAGTGAGGTGTTTTTTAACAGATATTTTGGAGTGGACTGAGTGGTTCTATGTGAAATGGGGTTTAAATCAAATGATGAAAGCAGAGGAGATGATGAGGAAAGTGATGAGAGAACAAGTCAAGATAATAAAAGACATTTGGACTGTAGAAAGAAAAGAAAAAGAAAACAAAAAGAAAAAAGAAGAGTTTGAGCAGCTTAACAACAATTGGATGAAAATCCAAAACAAGTTCAGAGCCATGGGTCACCCGGACTGGATAACGGAATCAGAAATAAAGAAGACAGGAATAATGGCAAAAGTTAGAAGATGGCTACAGATATGGAGGAAATAAAAGAAGAAAATGATGATGATGATGAAACCAAAGGCCCTTTTCAGGGCCACCCACATTTCTCGAAAAGAGAATGACTTTCGATTGCCTACCCCTTTTTTAAAAAAATTTTTTATTTTTATATTTTTTTATTTTAAAAAAAAAATTAAAAAAAATCCCATGTTCAATTCCCCTTGTCCCTAGATAGACCCACACTTTATTCCCCCATGTTCAATTCCCCTTGAGGCTAGGTTTGCCCACGATTTTTCTCCATGTTCAATTCCCCTTGAGGCTAGGTTTGCCCACGATTTTTCTCCATGTTCAATTCCCCTTGAGGCTATATTTGCCCACGATTTTTCTCCATGTTAAATTTCCCTTGAGGCTATATTTGCCCCCGGGGGGGGGGGGGGGGGGTCTGTAATGCTAATTCCCATTGAGGCTCTAGTGCCCCCATTTACTACTTTTACTACTCGCATTTATCAAGAAGGAATATTTAATGGCGGTTTTCTTTGATTTAGAAAAGGCATATGACACGACATGGAAGTGTGGGATACTAAATGACCTGCACGATCTGGGTCTAAAAGGCCGTCTGCCGTCCTTCATATCAGACTTTCTCTCAAACAGAGAATTCAAGGTACGAGTGGGCTCTACCCTCTCAGATATGTACGAACAAGATATGTGTGTGCCCCAAGGCAGCATTCTATCTGTGACGCTTTTCAACATCAACATCAATATCATCACCAAGTGTTTGTCTCCTGATGTGGATTGCTCGTTATACGTTAGTGACTTTCTAATATGTTATCGATGATAGCACATGCATACAATTGAAGACAACTACAACAAAATATAAACAAAATTCAAAATTAGGCCAGTACTAACGGTTTCAAATTCTCGATAATCCAAAATGGTATGCATGCATTTCTGTCAGTTACGAAGACAGCATGATGAATCTAAACTCACGCTGGGCGGAACACCTATTCTCGTTGTTGAGGAAACAACATTTTTAGGTATTATCTTCGACAGAAAATTGACTTTTATTCCATACCTGAAGAACTTGAAAGCTAAATGCTTGAAAGCTCTAGATCTACTCAAAGTAGTAGCGCACACTGGCTGGACTATGGTTGCGTTGTTTATGGTTCAGCTAGGAAGTCATACTTGAAGATGCATGACTAAATTCATCATCAAGGAATAAGATTCACTCTGGGAGCATTTAAGACATCCCCGTGTGAAAGCCTCCTCGCTGAAGCAAACGAACCACCTTTATCACATCGAAGAGAAATGCTTTCCGCACAGCATGCTCTCAAATTAAGATCAAACCCTCTAAACCCTGATTTTTCAGCTGTTGAACCCAAATACAAAACTTTATCCGAAAAGAAACCAAATGACATACCTTCCTTTAGCATTTGAATATCATTAAGCCTTGACAGTACAAAAATTGATGTTTCTAAAATTCAGAAAATGTCCATCTCCGAAACACAACCCTGGCTAATTAAACAACCAAAAGTACTTTTTACGCGTCACGATGGAACATTATCTGAGACAAACCTTTCCATCTTCCACAAATCTATCATGAACTCCTCACCGAATTTAAAAACTACAAAAGAATTTATACCGACAGATCAAAAGATGAAGAAAAGGCTGTTGCAGCCTTCGTTAGTGGAAAACATACAAGTTCGCTTACCAAATGACACATCATTTTTTTCTGCCGAAATCAGTGCAATAGATCTTGCTCTGCAATATATTGAAAACAAATGTATTTTAAACATCATCGTCTTCTCTGACTCCCTATCAGTACGTCAGTCACAGCACAATGTAAAACTGGAGAACCCGTTGTTGACCAATGTTCTCGTTAAAAATAGTAAGCTGAGTATATCTCACAATATTGTATATCGTTGGTTACCTAGCCATGTTGGTATTAAAGGTAATGAAAAAGCAGATCGCGCTGCTAAAATGGCCCTTATCCAAGAACCATAGGATGTTAAAATACCATTTACTGATTTTAAACCTAGTATCAAAGAGACTTTACGATAGAAGTGGCAGGCACCATGGAATGAAGCAGTGAATAATAAACTTCACGTCTTTAAGCCAAACCTGTGAGAATGGACTCCTTCCTACAGAACAATCTGTAGGGAGGAGGTAGTCATTGCAAGACTTCGAATTGGTCATACGCATCTAACCCACTCCCACATACTAAAAGGCTAAGACCCACCAGAGTGTGTTTTTTGCAATGAACCATCCACTGTTAAGCACTTTATGATAGAGTGTTTCGGCCTGCAACCCACGCACAATCAGTATTACAAAATGCAGGACATGAAAGAACGTTTTGATTCAATAAACATCACGTGTATTGTGAAATTCCTGGAAGAAATAAACATTTATTCTAAGCTACAACTTTTATGCCATCACCCAGAGCATCTTTATGTAATGTATATGCAGTCCCTTTTTTCAATACCTTTCCATCTGTTTTCATTAACATACGCCATTTACATCCCCCGTTCATTGGGAAGCTTTATGTTTTACTTTACCATCGTACCGTTTTAATTTCAACTATTTGGTTTTGATATCGCTGGTCGATATGACACATTTTATAATTTTTAAACGATCATACATATAACCTTTTGTATGGCGCTAAATAGCCTAACAATGCTGGTGCGCCGTTACAATACAACCAACCAACCTTTGCAAGGTTCTTTTTACATGTTGCGTCCTTTCCATTGTGACCCTAACTGATATGACCTTGACTCAGAGATAATAAACCAAATTCAGGTAGTAGTAATTGGATGTGGCTTGAGGGTGAAAGTGGGAAATCTTATGTTAAATCAGTTTTTTGCTTACCATGTAGTTTCTTCACAGTGTCCCACGGGAAACCTATATTAAATAATGTCCATTTAAATCAGACGTTTGGCCATCATATAGCGTGTTCCTAGTGCCCAACGGAAAACCTATGAGAAATAATGTCCATTGAAATCAGACTTTTTTTTCCATCATATAGCGTGTTCATAATGCCCAACGGAAAACCTATGAGAAATAATGTCCATTTAAATCAGACTTTTGACCATCATATAGCGTGTTCATAATTCCCAACGGAAAACCTATGAGAAATAATGTCCATTGAAGTCAGACTTTTGACCATCATATAGCGCGTTCATAATGCCCAACGGAAAACCTATGAGAAATAATGTCCATTGAAATCAGACTTTTTGGCCATCATATAGCGTGTTCATAATGCCCAACGGAAAACCTATGAGAAATAATGCCCATTTAAATCCGATTTTTGGCCATGTAGTGAGTTTATCGTGTCCAACAGGAAACCTTTATTAAATAACTTTTTAAGATTACCATGATGGGATCTACTGCCAGGAAATGTAGCACTGTAACGTTATGCGTGTATCTTATCCTGAATGATAAGTGTAATGCTCAAATGCCCATAAGTTTAACACAATGGGTTACACATATGGAATGACCATATTATCCCACATTTACTACTGAGCACGTGGTTGAATTCATTAACACCCACTAGCTTACTGACCACACATGTATGATGTAAGAGAAGCAGCATACAAAATATATTCGTAAATACTTTATAAATAAGAATGTTTAAGTTAGTAGTTTTTTTTTTTTAAAGTTAACTTGAACAGAAGAGCGTTAACTGTTTTATTGCATTTCTACTGTCTCTCATTTTGTCTCTCCATCGTTGTCATTTTGTCTACCTTTCTATATAATTGTATGAGAGAGAGAGAGAGAGAGAGAGAGAAAACAATGAGTGTGTGAACAAATTAGACAGGAGAAAAGATCTGACTATATCTCTGAATGAAACACATTTTCTAATAAAAGTCCGGAATGACCCATAAATAGGTGAATTTTTATAATGTGAACATATCAGAAATAAATAAATAAATTAGTAATAATAATAATAATAATAATAATATTTATATTAATTGTACTTGGGGCATGAGTTTTGTTCACGGACCAAGTTTGAAAGGTGTATTCAGATGTCACTTGAAATTCACCCTTCTCGATCACAGGAACAGACAATAATATTTGCTTCCTTAGGTATTGACAGCATGTTTTTTTTGTAATTTCATGGTGTTTGCTTTCATAAACCTGTCATTGAATATGTTTTATGTCTTAACTATTATTGTAAAGGTCTTAGAGATTCTATAGATTAGGCTCTGTGCTAAGATAACATAATAATAATAATAATAATAATAATAATAATAATTATTATTATTATTATTATTATTATTATTATTAAAAGTCAGTTTGGTATTTTACCATGGGTGCCTGTTCTTAGCATAGGAAGATGCTAATGACACGTTTCAATGTAGAAAGATGTGTCTGAACGACAGAGACAAATATACATGTTTGCCAGATACATATAATGATAGAGTATTTGTTATATAGACTGAGTTGTCGTCTTCAAATACATTTTTAGAACTTCACCTCAGTTTTTGCAATGGAACTATACAAGAATTATATAAACACTTTCTAACATTTAATCAAATTTAGGTGAATCTGCAACATATTTTCCAGCTCCTCTAAGTCAATATATGCATGTTTACTTACATTTATTTAAACGTACACTTGTATACGTCTCTGAGAAATGAGGTGCCAGTGCGCAAATTACAATATTCTTTCTCTTCATCAACCTATCCAATATAAATAAAATTGGGAAGGTATATAATTTAGAAATCACAAGATGTAAAATAGCTGAAGTACTTTACCACCCAATCAATCAGGAACTAAGTCAACCTGGTTTTTCCCGAAAACAGATGGCTCGTACTGAACTCATCCACATGTTTAGGTCTATAAATGTACATCTCGTTATCTTTTAAACTATGAATGTTTTTTAGAAGAATCACCAATACATTTAACACACACACACACACACACATATGTATATATATATATATATATATATATATATATATATATATATATATATATATATATATATATATATATATATATATATACTGAGAGAGAGAGAGAGAGAGAGAGAGAAAGAGAGAGTCTGCATGATTAAAGTTAAAGGCCGAGACCCTATATACACACATTCTGTAACACATCTACAAAAGGGGGTCGAGTTCCATCCCGCAGTTTAGTAGGAGAAGCTGACGGGCTGACGGAAGCTGTCACAATATTGCCCACTTGAGCATGGTGACAATACGCAACGTCATTCTCTCTGTCCTGTCAAGTAAATAGCGAGATAATGGGAGAGTCACACTAAGTTGTAGATACATTTTGCACTTGCGAAAACACATTTATGTCCTTATTTATGATATGCTTGCATATTTATAAAAAAAAACAAAAAAACAAAAAAAAAAAAAAAACCCACAAATTACATATATTATACAATAACATTTAAAACTATTTTGCAATCATATCGAACCTGTTTCAGTTAGGTGAACAATCGTACAGACACGTGCAGACCTACTGGTACACATTTTCTGAGCAAGATCAAGGTTTCCCGCTCTATTTACAAGTTGACTGTGTATGAAAATTATGTTGAAGTTTCTGCAGTAATGTACTTTAGGAGTATTGATGCGTGGGCAACGTATAAAGGTTTGATAAAACAGATACTGTCTTTAAATACGTCAGGACATACCTGATATATGGGGATCATACAAAGCTGTAAATGATGAAACATACACCTGGTTCAATCAATTAGCATATTTTCAACAATTTGACACCAGCGGAATAGTCTTCTGGGCATCAGATATTTATTTATACGTATTTATTGAGGTCAATATACACATATTTACGTATAGGAAGTAGATTTACCTGCCATTCGTAACCAACAGTGATTGGTTTATACTGATTTGTAGGAATAAGAAACATAAACATGACACTTCTAATGAATGGTTACAGTGCAAAGTACACATTATACACTCCTTAAAAACACCACACAAATTGTACTCCTTCCTCCCACACGCGCGAACACAAAATATTAGATGCGTCTGTGAGGTCAAAATTGTCAACAACGTATCAAAGCATGGTTTTTCAGTTATTTCATTATGAATGCGGGTAATCTGCATTGATCAGATTTATGTTTACAGTTTTGCAATTTGGGGATTTTCTGTGGGCTTCTACTGAACTGCGTAAAAGTTGTATTCTTCTAAAGAGTCATTTATGACCCTGATCCTTCTTTGACGACATTGGTCTTGAGATGTGACATTGGTCTTGAGATGTGACATTGGTCTTGAGGTGTGACATTGGTCTTGAGGTGTGACATTGGTCTTGAGGTGTGACATTGGTCTTGAGATGTGACATTCGTCTTGAAGTGTGACATTGGTCTTGATGTGTGAAA
This sequence comes from Sinohyriopsis cumingii, assembly GCA_028554795.2. Lineage (NCBI taxonomy): Eukaryota > Metazoa > Mollusca > Bivalvia > Unionida > Unionidae > Sinohyriopsis > Sinohyriopsis cumingii. The sequence goes on along the minus strand of CM068840.1, from coordinate 122,961,164 downwards.
TTGGTCTTGAGCTGTAACATGGGTTTTCAGGTTATTATAATTAAGAGAGTAATATATTAGTACTCAAATCACGGGCCTTGAGCAGAATTACTCAAGACATTGTATTACAAGGTTTATTTATATTTTGTGTATTTAATTAAATCAATATTTATTCTAAGGCGGGTTTCGAACCTGGGTCTTCGGTTACGAGATAAGGCAACGATCGCCAGTCTGCACGTTACAGCGTAAATACTACCACGGGTATCGAGAAATCACTGAAAAATGATTTTCTGAGGAATGTGTTATTTTAATAAAGGCATGTCATTTTGAGTTGATTTATAAGCATGCATTACCATGCCTAAATATACTGTACACCTGTCATTTTGTAAATTGACTAATCTCTCTTTTGTTATTTCAAGAACTTGAATAAAGGAACAATATTACATAGAAATTTGTAACTCGGTAAACACCAGAGCTGAATAATCATTCTTTTACTTCAAGCCCCCAAGCCTTGTTCCTTGGGTTTATGGGGTAGGCGGTGATAAACGTAAACGTTTTACTCATTTTATCAGTATTTTCTGTGATAGTTCGGAATGAGAAATTTAGTAAGCTGTTCTACGTGTTGCTTATACAGTTTTCACACACTGCTCATTAAAGCTGTATATGTTGAATTTAGGCATTATGTAACATTTGACTGCAGAAATTAGCTGAAGATTTATAATAGTGTGGAAAAGTCTGCATAAATCCGTCTGCGCAAAATGTATGGAGACAAATGAACAGACAGCCATAATGTATATACCATTCTACACTAAATGTCCAACCATGTACATACCATTCTACACTAAATATCCAATCATTACACTAAATATCCAACCACGTATGAGATAGGAATGCTAATATGCATTACATAGTTTGCTTATTTGGGTCCAATAATAGCGAATGGACCAATCCTCAAGTCACAATTTCATAAAAGAGATTACATTACTTCAGCATTTCAGAAGTGTGCTTTATTAAATCTTTTAAGTGCATATACGACGACAACAATCCGTCAAAGGAACAGTGTTGCATCATAAACCACTATCAGCATAGTTGACAACAGAATGTTTGCGTTGACACTTTCTTTATGAAGCCTAGATTTGCCACTTCCATCTGAGCAACATCCTCACCGTCACACATAATCGGGGTAAATCTTCAACAGCATGTATGAATGAAACCCTTTTTCTGCCAGTGTGTATTAATGATACAATTATGCGGTGAATTCTCTGAGTAGTAATGTATTCTAAGGATATAATAATAATAATAATAATAATAATAATAAGAAGAAGAAGAAGAAAAATAATTGATTGAGTCTATGCTCTTAAAATAAGTAACAGAAACCAGTGAAGACAACAAGTTTTGTAAAATTTAACAAATACTTTATTTCCCTAGCATTCAAAGTGAAAAATGAGAAAAATGAAGTTAAAGTGTTACGAACTAAATCCAAAATTAATCCAAGAATTAAAAAAAAACAAGTCCTATCAATGAAAACTTCTAAATGAATCTCAGTTCAAATCCCGATGAAATTCCAAGATGGAAGACGATGGCGACTATATTAACCTACGAAGTGCAGATGTGTCAACAGTCTCTTGTTGAATCACTGAAAATATTATTCCATTGTTGAATTCCTTATAAATTCAAGTGCATATCTTTGCCCAAGAATTATTGTAGCAATTATTTTTTTCAGAGATAATAAAAAAATAATTAAAAAATTTGAAGACAATAAAATTCAGCCAACTGGTCACAACATGATACAGTTTAACGTGTCAGATGTCAAAGAACGACTGGCAATCCTTTATCATGACATCATTTATACGCCTAAGACGCAAAACAAATTCCCGAATGGGGGCCAAAGTTAATTCTTCTGGAAGAAAAAAGAAGTTCGTTTACCAATTGACACATGATACTTGTCATATCGTCCCATGGAATTAAAAAATTTGAAGAAAATAAAATTCAGCCAACTGGTCACAACATGATGCAATTTAACGTGTCAGATGTCAAAGAACGACTGGCAATCCTTTATCATGACATCAGTTATACGCCTAAGACGCAAAACAAATTCCCGAATGGGGGACAAAAGTTAATTCTTCTGGAAGAAAAAAGAAGTTCGTTTACCAATTGACACATGATACTTGTCATATCGTCCAGGTGTGACCTGTACTCAACTTAATGATTCTTACTCTGAGAAAGATTTAGAAAACATTTTTAAAATTGTTTACCAAAACTGTCACTGATTTTGGAACAAGGTTAGGAACTTGATACAATGTTTCTATTGTGAATTGTTTATGTCGAAAATATGAAAGAATCAATCAGGTTAAACAGAACTAACCTCTATACTAGACAATATATAATCCAGTAAATGATAATACATTACAATATCATGTAGTGGAATTAAAAAGTTTAAAACAAAAAAATAATTAAATAATAATAATAATAATAATAATAATAATAACGTTCATTTAGGAAATTAGAAATATGCATCTCCCTGTATTCAAACGTGACATGTTTCCCTTTTTGAGAGATTGAGTATATTGAATGGCTATGTTCAGGTATAAAAGAAAACGTGAATTCAATCACATAAGATATGATTAGTATCGATATACCTCGCTACAGGCAGCAAACATCAATCAATGCATTACAAAGAATAACAATATGATTACAGCAATCAGTAAATATTTTAGTCACTAGATCATGCCTCTATTCTCAACGGGGTACCTTTGGTAGCTCATCGGTTGCATGTGCCGCTGCTTCAAACGATTTTGCTGCTGGTATCTGAACTGAAACAATGTATTTGTTTATATTCCAAAAATTAACTCGTTGGTTCTGTTAATTGACGTTATTCTACATGCATGAACTGATAGTTTATTCACGTGCCAAGAACAAAAATTGTGATGGGATCTGAAACCAATCACACATGTCCTCCACCATTTCAGTTGTCAAGTTAGTTATTAGAACATTTGGACTAAAACACTATCATTCAATTATGTTGAATTATATCATTGGTTTTCTGGATTAAATCATTGGGATACATCAAGTCTGTTAGTAAATCAAACTATTCAGGACTACCTGTACATCAGCACATTCAAGGCGTGGAATTCTTCCGGAATATTCCATAATTTTGTACATCTGATAGAACATTTAGGATTTTTTGGGATTTAATTAAAAGTGCTCTAAGTTATGTATATATTTCCATGTTGTATTCTAAGAATAAAAAATATTTGTTACATTGTAAGAAAATTGTAGGTTTTTTGTTTTAATGTTATTCAGTTTAAGACCATAGAGTACGAACAATCGTTTTTCAGACAGTCCAATACAATCGTCCTTACGACAATCATAAATAAAATGATCATCTTTTTCCAGTCTCAACAGGACCTAGACATTGAAATTTTAATTAGTAAATAGCATAGTTTAGATAAATTGCATGAACAGTGTAGCATAACCGGTCATTTACCTCTCTTATTTGCCCCTCACTTTTATTGATTTATCCGATTTGCTTGCTATTTTCCCTTTGTAAATTGCTAGTGTTTCATTCTCGTACTGAACAAGATATTTACGGAACATGTCGACCTCAAGGTACTTATTGTTCCAGACAAACCATTCTAAAAATGTTAGATGCAAGAAGACTAGTTAAGTAGCATACCTAAATCTGTGATGACAATATAATACCATTCCCGTACAAGCATCCTTATACACACAATTCGCATATAAGCACGCCTGTACACACAATTCGCATGTAAGAATGCTTGTACACACATTTCACTTCTAAGCATGTTTGTATAAACCATTCATATACAAGCATTCTTGTAGACACACTTCACATACAATCAATATTGTACACAGTTCGCACATAAGCGTGCATGTACACACATTTAGTAAACAAAATTGCTTGTATACACAATTCACCTATAAACATTCTTGTACACGAAATTCACAAATTAGCATGCTTGAGCACACAATTCACATATAAGCATGTTTGGTTACAAAATTCAAGCATAAGCATGCCTGTAAACAGCATTCACATATGAGGAAAAGTTAGCTAGTAGCTACATGGGAGGGTCGTTAGGGGATTCAGGATATTACATGGGAGGGTCGTTAGGGGATTCAGGATATCCTTTAACAAAATATATCATTATCCTCAAGCTTAATCTACCATTCCACTCGGAAATCAATTTTAATATAGCTCATTGTAAATGAGAAATGTCATTGCTGATGAGTATTTTAGATATGTTTGAATAGACTAGAATGTTGAAGATAAAGGAATGGATTGATTTCGAATAAATAAGAAACTCCAACGTCATGAGACTAACATGGCTGATAATTGACTTTTTCAAAACAATATTTACTTTGCTACATATAATTTCATGACATTTGTCGTGCATACCACATACCTTGCAAATATAAATTGAAATGAAAGGTAATGAAGAAGACTCAACCAATTGTTTTCTGTTATTAATGTACTGAATTGTGTGGAAATGTTCTGTTACTCTTTGGTAAGGACATTCATTCCATTTAACTGGAAATATTTGGTTATCACATAAGAAAGATGAAACCATATCGAAGCTTAATACAAATATGAGCGATGGATATTTTATTTTGCATCTTTGTTTCCTGTAGGAAAAAGAAGACTTTAAACTTTGGAAAATATATTTGTCTGTTTTAATGCTTATCCATTTCAAGGTGATTATTTCATAACTAAACAAATACTTATTAAAGTAAATGAATACTTTTATATCAGTCATATACTTTGTAAAACGCGGTTATTTTGCATAAATTTAGAATTAAAAGGTAGACATGACATTACGTTGAAAAGCTGTTGGCTAAGGTTTATGCCAGTGAGAAACATCCTATGTACAAGGACATCACTTAACATCCAGCCGGCCGCTTGGCTATAGACATCCAATCTGGTTAGGTCCGTTGTCGGAGGATATGTCAGTTATTTCTGCATTTGGTGATGAATGGTCTTCAACAGATTTTGCAAACCTCTCTCTCATCGTTGACCTAGTCAGCCGTCCTGGCTTCAAACTTCCACGACATATGTTGACCACGCTGAATATTTTCGGGCAGGACAGGGTCGTTGTACAGTCAAACTTGTCCAATTGGGCAAGGCCACTGACTCTCGTTTATCTGTTAAGCTTTACGGATGATGTCACACACTGTGAACAATTGACATGCTATTCACCGTGATAATGATAACGATGTTAAATGGCTGCGCATGCATTACACTCGATAAAAATAAATAAATATTTTTGAAAAGAAACTTCTATATTAAACTAAAAGTATTTCACATGAATATCCACTTGGCACATTAATGTCATATGAAACTATTATCGCATTATATTGTCTATAATAATTAAAACAAAGGAATTAATTATGTTTGATTATTTTCTTTTTTAAGAACAGATGCTTGCAAACAAATGGCGGGTGCTTGCCTTTCATGCTTGGAAAATGTGCTGAAGTATTTGTATAATAATGCATGACCCAACAAATCCCAGAACCAGAACTGCTACATGACCTGAACAGTGTCAATGATGAAATTTATGAGTGTGGAAATAATAATCAACAACAAATTAGGCGTACTTATTTAAACTTATGTGTCATGTCTAGTTACTTTAGTGTGAGAATTCAAGTTTTGCATCACAAGGGGAGATTTCTGGTATTTGAATTAATGTTTAAAGAATAAAAATAAACTGCCTCGATTACCATCTGTTTCTATGTTGACTACCTCGTAGCCATTAATTCACGACCTGTTCACCAAAGGCAAAGTCACTATTTACTATATTTGACATTTACACAGTGACTGAAATTTGTCTTTATTGGCATGTCCAGCTGTCAAAATAACTAGCTTAGCATTATTTGATTCAACTATTCTTACATGATAAAATGCGTCTGATCAAAGTGTATCAGTTTGTTACAAAACATATATTGAATAAACTAAAAGATTTATTAAGCATTATAACATTTGGTTAAACAATATTCAGTAATGTTAATCTAACTTCAATTTCTATTTATGTTACTCCAGAAGACCGAAACCATATTGCTGTCTGAAATGTATATAATATGAGCATTCTATGTACAGCGTTGAGAAACGTTATACTCTATATTTTGAGTGGACGGGGGAGGATATCACAATATCGCTTACTACAGTGGAGAAATAAAATGACATTCACATCGCTTGTTTTCTGCATTTACCATTAATTCCTGTAAAAAACAATTCGAGAATCTCCATTTCCGTCACGACATTTATTTAAAATCTTGTTTAGTTTTTCAACGCTTATTTTAAATAAAACACATTCACACGATTGTTTATTGTTTAAATATTATATCCATATGGTATATTCTATTAGAATAACATTGTCTGTACTTTATGTTCAAACCAGTATAAATGAGTTTTAGAAATCCTATCGAAATATAAAGACCACCTCGTACAGAAGTAATCCTAATGAGATGTACTTTCCTGTACACAAAAATCATCCTAACGAGATGCACACAGACATACTCGTACACAAAAATTCCATCCTATCGAGATGTACACAGATATACTCATACACTTGAAATCTTAATAAAATGCAAAGACATACTCGTATGCAAGATATCATAACGAGATGTACAGGCACACTCGTACATATATGTAAAGAATATGAGGCTGGCTCTTTACTTTTGTGTATGTGTATGTATGTACGTGTATATATATATATATATATATATATATATATATATATATATATATATATATATATATATATATATATATATATATCTGTGTGTGTGTGTGTGTGTTTGTGTTGTACCCACTATTAGTTGCTTTTGATTGGTCTATACAGTTTAATGAAGCATAATAATTTATAAAAATTCAATACAAGTACAAAAACACAGCGTCACTGCACAACTACAGATTGACTATAGTGCACATAACTACAATCTGTTACCGCGAAATCAATTATGAGAGTGCATTTATATTCTTATGCAAATTCCATGCATGCAATCATAATGATTACTGGAAGAAACTGCTCCGCCTATTTTTACGTCAACATTGTTGCCGCTTTTTTAAAACAATTTCCTTGAGGTGCCCAGCATCCTATGCAGAGCTTCACCATTCAAAAAGTCCTTTTTATAAGGGTGTTTCTCATCTGGCGATATTGCTCTTTGATGGTACATTTATCTGATGCAATTTACATTTGATACTCTAAATCTGTTAAAAGGGCGAATATAACATCAATCATTTGTGGGTGTGTTGATATTATATCAAGCTACGGGTAAATAGAAATGATCTCTATTATGTCCCCGGCAATTAACGATGCAGATGTCCAATCAACGGAGAACGTGAATCATAATTCATAATTCTGTCCAGGTAGGTGTTTTGCACATTATTTTAAGCGATTAAAACAAACATTGTGATTAGGTTTATTTAAGACGACTCTTTTACTCGTCCTTAAAATTACTATTTCTAATGATATGAAACTAATCAGATAACAATCCTCATAACTTTCATCGAGCCACAAATGACTATTTTTCTTGGCGTGGTTGTAATGTTGTTTTTTGTATTCTTACAAACTGGCCATATCATTGCATTGTGTACTTTCATGTGATCCATCTATCCATCCATCCATCCATCCATACATACATACATGCACGAATACACGCATGCATACGTTGTACGTACATTAGCGCTTGCGTGTTTTATTTACGTTTCAATTTCTTCGCAGAGAAGCGAAAATTACTAAGAAAACTTGATATCGAAAAATGTCAGTTTAGAGCATTAAACAGTCAGGATGATTTTTCTTCTAGGATTCGAAATGAAACTGTTGCATATGTTCTCATTATTATATAAATTATAGAGATTACTTTACATCTATCCGTTGATCAAGAATAATGGATAGATTGAACACATTTACGATTACATAGAGGACAGGGGGCCCCGAGTGGCCGAGTGGTCTAAAGCGCTCACCGTTACGGATCACTGCCATCTCACCTCTGTCTGCGTCGGTTCGAGTCTCGGATTCGGCTAATGTGGTTATGTGAGAAAGCTTGCCAGTAGCTTCTCGTGGGTCGGTGGTTCTTTCCGGGGGTTTTCCGGGTTCTTCCTCCACCATTAATAGTGGCCGCCATGTATAGCCTATCTTGTGCTGAAAAATGGCGTTAAGCCCTACAACAACAACAACAACATAGAGGACAGGGTGAAGACTTACTTATCAATTTACTTATTTACATGCGCCATGAAAATGTACATGTACATTTCAATTTGACTATCTTTAGTGTAATACAGAACATTATAATTTGAACATGTGTATGGCGTTTTACATCATTTGAACGCATTACAGATATGCACACTTGTGAGTTTAAATAACTATATTCTGTGACGAATCGGAAACAAAGTTTTACAGTAAATCAAAGCTGTGTTCTGGGGATACAGATGATCAGCCCGTACAGAAAATTAACTTTCTTGCGATACAGATGTCCAGCCCGTATAACACTCTAACGTTCTGGCGATACAGATTCTCAGCACATATAAGAAACTAACATTCTGGCGATGCAGATGCCCAGCCCATATAGCAAACTAAGGAAACTGATGTTGAAACATAATTCAAGTCAAACCAAAATATATCTCAGTTTGAAGTAGGAACAGACATTGATTCAGATCACGGAATACTTTGCAAATACGAAAAGATATTCTTGATTTAAGAACAGTGCTTTAACACAATAAATTCAAAACATGAGCTATATATTTATTTAGTGAGTGGGTTGGTTGTCGGTCTATGGAATGCATGCAAAGTATTAGGGCATACTGCATTCTTAGGCACTCATAACACTATTTCTTCTCGAAATATTAAAAATAGTTTATCAAATCCTTGCAGACATATTTGCGCCATGCTCAGTTAATTTCATAGTTTCATGTTTTAAGTACATCATAGATAGGTTGAATCTTACCAAAAAGATTGTGAACTATCTACGCATATCTTCAGAAAAATGGAAAATAATATACGAGCGTTTCCGCCGTGATGTGCCTAAGTCTGGAATCGTGATGTTCCTTAGTCTGGTGGTCGTGATGTGCCTTAGTCTGGGAATCGTGATGTGCCTTAGTATGGGAATCGTGATGTAACATAGTCTGGGAGTCGTGATGTGCCTTAGTCTGGGGTCGTGATATACCTTAGCCTTGGAGTCGTAATGTGCCTTGGTCTAGGAGTCGTGATGTAACATAGTCTGGGAGTCGTGATGTGCCTTAGTCTGGGGGTCGTGATGTGCCTTAGTCTGGGAGTCGAGATATACCTTAGCCTTGGAGTCGTAATGTGCCTTGGTCTAGGAGTCGTGATGTAACATAGTCTAGGAGTCGTGATGTGCCTTAGTCTGGGGGTCGTGATGTGCCTTAGTCTGGGAGTAGTGATGAACTTTAATTTGGGGGTCGTGATATGTCTTAGTCTAGGAATCGTGATGTGCTAACATTCTAGATGTTACACGATGATATAATCAAAAAGTCTCAAATTGACATCACAATTGTCCCTTGGATAGTAGTATAGTCCTACGCATTAATGATCATTTATTAAATCCAATAAAAATAATCCTCTCATATTAAATATTGAACAGAACTAAACGACTGACTCCACGTCAAATGTTAAGACAGGAATAAACATTTCTGATGTAAAGAGTCTTAATATAAAAACCTAGGTCACAATCAGAGGCCAATGATGAAGGTCAGAAATTCCAGAAAATTCTATATTGTAAACAAGGTCATATCATTCACTCAAATTTTATTAAAGAACATGGTAAATATCAAATAGGCAATGAACAAAGCAAAATATACATGTGACAGTACATCTGCAATTAGATTTTCCTTTCCCTTGGTGTGCCTAATGTCAGTGTTGTGTTCGTGCAAAATCAAACGACCTTAACAATCTCTGATATTTTGTTTTGTTTTTCATTTTGTTACCTGTCTTGTACACTTGCAGTTTGTAACTGGTTAAGATTGCTTAAAACATTTAGTCACTGCTCTGTAGAGTTTGATAATATTCCGCATGTTTGAATACGAGTATATGCATGTTTGAATACGTGTATGTGCATGTTTGAATACGTGTATATGCGTGTTTGAATACGTGTATATGCATGTTTGAATACGTGTATATGCGTGTTTGAATACTGTATATGCATGTTTGAATACGTGTATATGCGTGTTTGAATACGTGTATATACGTGTTTCAATACATGTATATGCAGGTTTGAATACGTGTATATGCATGTTTGAATACGTGTATGTTCATGTGGGATTTTGTTGGACTTGGCCAATCTAGCACCTGAAATGTGAGATTCCGCCAGTAAGGGGTCTCGAAACTAGTTGTTTGTTACCTGTCTTATACACTTGCAATTTGTAACTAGTTAAGATTGCTTAAAACATTCATTCACTGCTCTGTAGAGTTTGACAATGTTCCGCATGTTTGAATACGAGTATACGTATGTTTGAATACGTGTATATGCATGTTTGATTACGTGTATATACGTGTTTGAATACGTGTATATGCATGTTTGAATACGTGCATATGCGTGTTTGAATACGTGTATATGCATGTTTGAATACGTGTATGTGCATGTTTGAATACGTGTATGTTCATATAGGATTTTATTGGACGTGGCCAATCTAGCGCCTGAAATGTGAGATTCCGCTAGTAAGGGGTCTCGAAACTAATTGCTTGCTACCTGTCTTGTACACTTGCAATTTGTAACTAGTTAAGATTGCTTAAAACATTCAGTCACTGCTCTGGAGAGTTTGACAATGTTCCGCATGTTTGAATACTTGTATACGCATGTTTCAATACGTGTACATGCGTGTATGAATACGTGTATATGCATGTTTGAATACGTGTATATGTATGTTTGAATACGGGCATGTTCATATGGGATTTTAGTGGGCGTGGCCAATCTAGCACCTGAAATGTGAGATTCCGCCATTAAGAGGTCTCGAAACTAGTTGTTTGTTACCTGTCTTGTACACTTGCAGTTTGTAACTGGTTAAGATTGCTTAAAACATTCAGTCACTGCTCTGTAGAGTTTGACAATGTTCCGCATGTTTGAATACGGGTATATGCATGTTTGAATACGTGTATATGCATGCTTGAATACGTGTATATGCACGTTTGAATACGTGTATATGCATGTTTCAATACGTGTATATGCATGTTTGAATACTTGTATATTCATGTTTGAATACGTGTATGTGCGTGTTTGAATACGGGTATATGCTTTCGACACAGTATGCGAATTTGAGATTTGGTTTGACTAATGCTTTATCAACAGTTTCATTTATACTATTAAGATCGTTTTAGGTGGGTTCACAGAAAGTTAAATGTTTTTTGGGCACTATTTACTGCCGCCGTTTTATTCTGCATCCATTTCATGTTTTGGGCTCACATCTATGCCCAGTTAAGATATCTGAGCCAAAATTAACCGTAACAATTATCAGCTCTGATTATTTGGTTAACTTCATCTGACAACATTTACAAAATATGTATCATTACTTTTGATAATTTTCTAGGATTTTTAAGGAAAGAGAAGTCACTTGTATTGTTTCCGATCATCATTTTGCCCATTAGCTGCACAAATGTTTGTACTTCATGAATATGATGTATTCATTCATATTGAAAATATTTATTTTTATATTATGATGTCTTTACAGGCATTCCAGCCGTATTTAGTACTGTTGCACTGTTAACATTTCCTCCTACCTTCATATATTACACTTTAAGATTATACATGTTGCAAAGAAAATATTTGTATTTAGCTTAGGAACTGTCATCGACAAACTGTGTTTAGGTTTAATCATCTTTGTTGTTTATGAGATACCGTAATGTGTGGTATCGTCATTTTAATCGAACATGGTATCTTTCATATCTGTGGCGAGTTGCTTCTTACTGTGTTTTTCAACTACTTTTGATATGATATGATCTATTATTGACAAAATATTTTAAGCGTAATGTGCGTTAACGCTCCTCACAAACGTAATGAATATTATTTAATGATAAAATGATGGCATCACTTCTTCCATTTATGATAGTTTGCTTTTTCTTGGATAGCTTAGTCTTTCATGCTTTTATTTATTTTTATTTTGCTGCATAGAAACATATGGAACAAAGGTATCTCCAAGAATGTTCAAATAAGGATCGACGCTTTTGTTACAAAAACGTTTACTCTTAATCTCTATTCGAATTGCCTTATCTTAGTGAATCTTGTAAAATTGTTATCTGCCGCAGCCAAATCAATAATGATTTGCTCAAGTATACCAATATGTGAGTTGTTTATATCGTTGCGGAGAATATAATAATAGACGCTGAAAAACATTGTTTCCTAACATGCATTTAAGAATATATACAGAAAATGAATACATTAGTTGGATAAGAACAGCTAATACATTAAACTCGCTGCATCTAAACAAATAGTTTGCCTATGAAATGAGATTACCACCATATCTAACGATTGACGTATTCTTCAGACTGCCAAAATAGTTCTTACCTCGAATAATTACTTCTTTAAGAGCTTACGATAAAAAGACTGACGAAATCTTAGTCAATATTTCAAGCACAAATGTTTATTGTTAGGCTTACAGGTCATTATTTCATTTTCTGCTTGATCTCGTTAGTACTATAACTAGCGTCTAATTCTATTAACATTAAGTATGCTTAAATGAAAAGAAATATTAAGCTGTAAAAGACTTATACTTCTTATGCGAAGACATCTCATGAATACCATATTAGTAAGATAAGAACACGTACAATCAAAACAATCTCCTTAATATGTGGGGGGAGGGGTTGTGGGTACAATTGTGGTAATCCGTACGAAGCAAGACAAATAAAAACAAGAGTTAGCGTTAGGAATGCCACTTGCAATTCCGCTTTTCATTTCAACATTTGCAGAAACAAACAAAAATGATAAGGCTAAATCGTTAACATAAAATGCTATAGAAAATAACCAAGGAGTGTAGTTCAAAAGAATGGTATCATCACATAATCAACTATTACACACACATACACACACAAACACACTCATATATGCATAGATATAGATATATGTAAAAAGATAATTAGATATAACGATACCTCGTTATAATGAAATAACATGGGGCTCTTTGGTGCTTTCTTAATACAACGAAATTAAGTCTGCAAAACACTCTAACCGAACGACAATTTATTTGTTCATGATGGACAAACTACCTAGATCCTGCAGAGACAAACTACGTTCATTCCGCATGGAGAAACTACTTTCATTCCACGTGACAAACTACCTTCTGTCTGCATGGACAGACTACCTTGATTCCGCGTGAAAAACTACCTTCAATCCGCATGGACAAACTGTCTTCATCCTGCGTGACAAACTGCCTTCATTCCGCATGGACAAACTACCTTAATTCAGCATGACAAACTACCTTCATTCAGCGTGTCGTCAATGCATTTCTTATTATTGCCTATTTTAAGGGTTAGTGTTCGCATCAATTAGTGTTAACCTTTGTAAGGAAACTCTTCTGGTGTAAAGATAAGTACTTGTATTGACTAATCGAAAATCATATCCATGTTTAATAGTTAACAAGTAAGCGTGACAAAAGTAAAGGTTTCACTGAGTGTATTCACTGCTAATATTGCAGTAGCAAAGTAATGTTGTTCATAGTCAGTCAGATTCGAAATTATGCGCATTATATAGTATACATTCAGGACACAATATGTCTCCTTCCAGCATTAACAATTAATATACGATGGATAATCGTGGTGGACTGATCAGGGAATAATGTTTACCTATCAGGTATTCATATTCCCAGACTCTGTGAATATAGGGTTCTCCAAAAGAACCCATACAAATGCAACTTTTGAGAGTGCTTCTTTCACATAGAGATGCCGGTTCCTTTATATCAAAATTTGCTAATTAATGTTCTTTCCTTTCAGAAGATTTCGTGTACGTCTGGTTTGACTTTGTCCAGATATTATCATTGATGAAAAGCATTGTCAAGTCTTCCGGCGAAAATAAAACCACGAAAAAGTCGACTGACATGAATGTGCGATGAACACATTTACAGAGGTCTACATCCTATCCTGAAGGAATGTCCATTGGTAATATTAAAGCTATGGATAATTTGATGAATGTGCTTTTGTCAGCGGTTGCGGTACGGTGGGTTTTACGAAACATCCTTGTAGTCATTGTCTTTCTTGGAATATCATTCATAATTGTGAGCTTCCATCACTTCTCGACCGTAAATCATCTCGGTATCATCCGACCAAGAGTGATCGATCTTCACAGACAAAGTGGGTCAGCATACAGGCCAAACCGTATCCAAAGCGACGATCAATACTATACCATAAATCATAAAGGTGAGATACAAAATGGCTCTGAAAATTTTAAATCTAATCTCACCACAAATGATCGAATCAACATTGATGGAGTCTACAAAACAAGATCAGGTCATACCAAAACTCTATATCCTTTAACATTAGATGCACCATATTTGTTGTCAAATCCAAACTTATGCAAGTCAGCGGTAAATCTATCAGCTCTTGTGATAGTTCACACTGCACCGATTCATTTTGAGAGGCGTGATGTCATGAGACAAACATGGACCAATAATTCATACTTTCATCAACTCGGGTCTGTCAGGATTTTGTTTCTGCTTGGCACGGTTCTTGATAATGCAACGCAAATAAAAATTGAGAATGAATTCAAGAAGCATGGTGATCTTGTACAAGGAAATTTTATTGATGCTTATAGAAACCTTACACATAAGGGGGTCATGGGATACAAGTGGATATCAGAGAACTGCATGAATGCTAAGATGATTGTCAAGGTTGATGATGATGTAGTTGTGGATACATACAAATTGCTCAAAGAATATATTCCAAAACTTTCTGGTAGAACACGATACATTCTTTGTAACTATATTTTTGATCGTACGATGCCAATCATAAGAGACAAGAGAAATAAATGGTACGTTGCTTCTGATATCTTCATGGGATATCAGTTTTATCCACAATATTGCAGTGGGTTCGGTGTAATTTTATCTACTGATATTATTCGTTTTCTCTACAGGGCTGCGTATTTAACACCGTTTTTCTGGGTAGATGACGTTTATCTCTATGGAATGTTACCATCGAAGGTCAAACATATAACCTATATCTCACTTGCCGGGAATTTTTCTTTGGATTTTAAAAAAGGACTGGAATGTATTGAAAATAGCATAAAACAGTGTCCCTTTTTGATATCTGGTGGGAAAACTTCAGAAGAAGTCGTGAAGTTGTGGGATGCGATGGGGAAGGCATATGAAAGAACTTTAAATGTACAGTTTAAATTGTCAAATATGCCATATGAAACGAATGCCGCAAATAAAACAGAGTGACAAAGACAAAATTAAAAATAGCTTTAGCAATAGACATCGGATGCCACAACTTTGCAATACATTAATAATAGAGGAACACCTTAAAGCTGCAGCAAAACGATCATAGTAACCTTAATAGAAATAAAACAAGTGGCGTAAAGGACCAAATAAAACAGCTAAATATTTTTTTAAAAAAAGATCCTGGAAAAAGAACGTTCAAATGCAAATAGGGACGCTGGATGTGGGTGAAACTAAGTTAGGACCATAAGTTATGGGAATGAATCGGGAAGCATAAGTTATTTAATCTCATATAAATTTCTTTTAGTCGGTCCAAATGAATGTGTGTGTATGTTTATGTATGCATATATGTTCGTGTGCTTGCAACTATAAGTGGTCAAATGGATGAATCTTTCGATATGCAAAATTAGTGATGTGCGATTCTGCTGTAGATTGTTATGTTTCTCTTGATGATCGCAAATAGCATGTATAAGGATACGAGACCCTTATCAGCGCTGTTGAAGACCATGTATAGTTACTGAGTTGTAAGAGTTATATTTATTACTGAGTTCTTATTAATGTACAGTATATTCCTTTTACATTTTATTATGGATTCGTAGTATCTGGGGTTTTGTTGCATTAGGTTAATTGTGTTGACCTTTACACATCTGTATGGGGCCCCAAGTGGCCGTATGGTCTAAAGAGCTCACCGTCAAGTATCATTGCCATCTCACTTCTGTCTGCGTGGGTTCGAGTTTCGGGTTCGGCCAATGTGGGTACGCGTGAAAGCTTGCCAGTAACTTCTCGTGGTCGGTGGTTATTTCTGGGATTTTCCCGTGTTTTTCCTCCACCATTTATACTGACCGCCATATATAGCCTATCTCGTGTTGAAAAATCGCTTTAAACCCTACAATAACAAGAACAACAATATATATATATATATATATATATATATATATATATATATATATATATATATATATATATATATATATATATATGCTAGAGCCTAAAATTCGTGTACAAAATTTTCGCTGGACAAAGGTGTGTGTCAATCAAGATTTGCAAGGCTCATATTATACATCATGGTGTACAGATATTATAACAAATGCTTCGTATTTCTCAGTATGTTTCACAAGAGTGTCATCCCCGTATTATAATTTTGGCTACTACTTATACGTAAAAATCGGCAGATATCTAAGGATAGAGAATTATAATATAACAATCCTATTACTAGTTTCTTTCAGATTGTTGAATAAACGCGGTGACCGGTCCAAAGCTTATCAAACAGAATAGCTTGTATCACAGATAATTTATACTATAACGTGAACAAATTCAGTTTTAATCATATAAACAAATACAACCGAGTAGGGTATATTTCGTGTAGAATTTATAACGTAAATTAAGCTGCTGGTGACGTGAACGGTTCCTTCTTAATAAGGTAAGTGTCACATAGAATTTTCAGCATAACAATATAACGTTCATCACATAATCACATTTTTACATCTAAATTCCATGTAATTCGCACATTACATTAAAACTTAAGACTTAGTTTCTACATTAAACAAGAATAAAATAATAGATCAAGAGGGTGTGTGATTATCAATTTTAACTTAGCTTAAACAATATTTCAGTGACATCGCTACGATGTCTGCAGTGTGGCAGTTTACAATGATGTCTTCTAGCATCATGCCGCAGACGTGTATCATAATATCCCAACCAGTCACATTATCCTGAAACCAGGCCGACTAGTCCTAACACTAACTTCTTAATGCTGAGCGCCTAGCGAGGAAGCTGTTAGTACCATTTTTGTAAGTCGTTGGTATCACGCGAACCCACGACCTCCCGCTTATGAGGCGGACGTTTCGGCCACTAGGCCACCGGAGCGATCATAGCTCACAAGGAAATACCAGCTAGAAGTAAGGTATTAGTAAGTAAAGCAATTATTATAGTGTTCAGGATAGTTACCTTCTAGAAAACTTCAGCCAATAGTAAAGCAAAAATAAAACCAATATCTTCTTGTAGGCCTATGTCTGCTAATGATGAAAGATGACTTTGAATTCGCCACATTAAAAACCAAATTTGAAAGTGTTGGCCATTTCTATGGTAACCAAGAACATGAATAAAATCAATTAATGCTTCATATCTCTAGATATCAGTGCATGTTTTCATCAATGTCTATTTTTGTCATACAACATTAGTACAATTAAAACAATTCAATGATTTAAACAATTAAAACAATTAAAGCATAATTAAAACGTCAATATTTCATATCTCGATGATGAATCACAAATAAATATTATCGAAGAAAACTTGTACATTTCATAACGTATAGGCCTTAGTGCTAACGTCGAACGTCGAACGTTGAAATCAATATGACAATGGTCGGTGTTACTTAAAAGTCACCTCGCTAACGTCTAATTCATTTAATTAAAACGCTAATAATCAGTTAAGTATTGCTTGCATAATATAATGGCATGACCGCCAGTAGAAAAACAACATTTCAGATAATATCTGAAAAAACCTTATATCCCTGCCAATAATAGCAGACAAATTTTAAAAAATAAATAAAACAACGTCGGAACTAGAGCAAGAAACAAAGCTTGTCTTTCAAACACATGATAATTTTATGGCAGAAGATGGTACTGGTAGACCAAGCACAGTGTTCTTTTTATATAGTAATATAGTTTTGTGTTAGAAATAGGTTTTAAATTATAATGTTCAAAAAATTGTATAACTGGTATAAATGGTAATCTAGAGTTAGGTAAATTAGTTAAAGAATAGTGGCATAAACATTTTCAAAAATGCTAGAAAAACGTAGCATTACATTGACTTTTTATTACCTGTTACTATATTTGCAACACAATATTTAATAAGATCTTTATATCAATATATTGATAATGACAGCTGAAGTTTCTACAAGTCATACGGTTGATTATACTGACTTTTTACGCCATTTTCCTTTTCATTAATTCACAGTACCTACCAGGCAAAATAACTAAGAATATAATTAATACATAATATATCATTTTAATAGTTTATCTACGTGATTATGCATATTGCGTCTGTATTGTTTGCTTAACCTTTGCCTGCATTGAGGGTAAGGGTTTGGGCTTACCTGACTAATGTCATTGCTTTAAAAGATGTTTCCTTGTATTTCATTTCAAGAACTGGCCTTGATTAGGACCATATTAGGTCCTGAAATCGAAATTGTTTAATGTAAGTTTTTATTAAGATGACTGAAAATTGTTTCAGACAATGTTATCGCGACATAGTTGAAGTGCGGATGCATAATGAAAAATAGCTTTTGTCAACGATGTGTTCATTCAAATCTTAATATCATTTTGTTGGGAGTCAGTGATTCGAGATTCTAGTTGCGTTCAAATAATGTTAGAGGAATCATCATATTCATTCATTATAAGTGTAAAGTTATCACTGACTATTCTGGACAAAAACTCTACTTTGGGATTATTGTCAAATTAAATACAGTTTTGATTATATCATCGTCATCCATGAAAATTATTAAATATAAGTATGGAGGCATATTCAAGATTATCGGTACATCACCACAGTCAAAACTATATTTCTGGACGTGTAGTTGAACATATAAAATTATTTGCTATTTAAATTTTCACCTTTGTATTTTAAGGAAATAAATTGTTGGTTGATCTTTACAAAACATGTGTTTGTTTCCTTCTGTTACATAGTTTAACAAATAAGTTAATTATAAATTATCATTGATTAAATGCAACACAATAACCTTTGTGTACAAGTCTTTAGAAAAGACTGATAAAAAGTTGCACATGTTAAGAGAAACCAATCTGTTTCGTACATATAACTGGAAGATAGAGAAACACCATGTGCCCCGCCATTGTTTCTAGCTTTCAACTACCGATCATAAAATTAGTTTTAAGTTGTTGAAAATCAATGAAGTTAGAAACGAATTGTTCAAACATATTTAATATCATTGAGATTTCAGCATACTGTATTTTATCGGATAGACGTTACCATGGCAACTACAATAGATGATGTGGGTGTCACGGAATTGTGTGTGATTTATACCAATATGCATATCTGATCAAAACAGTACTCGGGTTTCGTTGCCACGTACAGCGTCACCCGAGGGTGGTATATTTTTTGTGGCTCTAGTTATTTCAGAATACTGAGCGCGACTCAACTCATGCTGCATGTGCAATTGCCTGCAGTGAAAACCTAAGTACCTAGCTGCGCAAATCTGTCACAGCTAGTATACATATAGAGCAAATTCTCTATAAACAAATTACACTACGACGCGTCTTGTCAGAAAGCTTACCTCTTTACAGGAACAAATCTCCAGCTGTAGAGCTCCTTATATATGGTTTGGAGATGTGGAATCACATAACTCTGTGTGGTTTCTTGTGACGTGTACGCTGTGTCTGGTGACGTTGGTTTGGAAGAGTGTACTTGTGCTCTCGATGCAATGGACCAAAGCGTCGCGACCATCGGGTCTGTGATGAAAGTGAGGGCTCTCGAGGGATCGTTCAACAGACTGAGAGGGGGCGGCCATGCGTGGGCACTTCTTTGACCATTGACTCGTTGACTAGAGCTGGTGGAACAGGAGAAACATCTTGGACGTCAAATGGGCGCTGCGATAGTTACATATATATATATATATATATATATATATATATATATATATATATATATATATATATATATATATATATATATATATATATATATATATATATATTATGTATATATATAATGTATTACGTGTTCCATGTCATTGTCATTTCCACTATTACTATCTGAGCAAAATTACATGCATTCCCATTACAACATCGTTATATGAGCGATATATTCAAAATTACATGCACTCCCATTTCAATATCGTTATATGAGCTATAGATTCATATTTTCATGCATTCCCATTTCAATATCGTTATATGATCGATATATTCATAAATTCAGACATATCCCTATACCCCTTGGTGTTTAGTAAGACCTTGTTTATACTGGGGTGTAGATCATATACTTTTATTTGTTGATCGGTGATTGGAAGTAATTCACGTTTGCTTAAAATTCCATTCGTTAAATTCATGTCTGAATTTTCTCGTTGAGTTACTTGTTGTTGAGAGTTCCATGTTAGGAACTTTATAATTTTCCTTATCTTTTTGTATATAATGGTGTCAGAATTGTTAATATTTAATTTGCGTTTATAAATGAACATCTTATTAACGCAGTTGCTTTGGGTGTCTTCACTAATCCAGTCCCAACCTGGCTTCATCTTTTGACAAATGGTGTCAGAAGTGGGATTATTGGATTACGCGGAGCAGGGACGTTAGTTTGCATAGGTCTTGATTCCGGTAAGATTTTTCAGTTATCTGTTTCAGATTGTGACCTTCCTGACAAGAGATAATTCAGGCGGGTGAGTGAATACCTCACTCATATTCCGTTTCATTTGCCATTTCTTTATATATATATATATATATATATATATATATATATATATATATATATATATATATATATATATATATATATATATATATATATATATATAAACAAATGGCAATATACATATATATTATCTATATATATATACACATATATATGTATATTGCCATTTGTTTATATATATATATATCTATATATATATATCTATATATATATCTATCTATATATATCTACATATATATATAGATATATATGTATATATATCTATATCTATATATATATATATATATATATATATATATATATACATATATATATATATATATATATATATATATATATATATATATATATATATATATATATATATATACATATATATATATATATATATATATATATATACATATATATATATATATATATATATATATATATATATATATATATATATATATATATATATATACATGATGCGTTTATTTAAAGAATGAATATAAGGTTGGTTCGTGCATTACTAAAACTGTATGTGTTATATGATAGTGCACTTAGGATTGGTGTTCTTATGAACAGTATTGATTATGTTGTCACTCAAAGATCTAGTGGAGTTGGGCAAACTGTTTGGGTATGGGGGGGGGGGCCTTCGAAAATTCGTTCAGGAGGAAACAGATCAAAGGATAAAGGAGAGAGATATAGAGAGGGAAAAGTCAGAACTAGAAAAGCAGGCTGGGGAAAGAAGGATAGCATTTGAAAGGGAAAAGATGGTATTTGAGAAGGAGAAGATAGAGTTGGAGAAGGAGAAGATAGAGTTGGAGAAGGAGGCAGAGAAGGAAAGGATAAGGTGGGAAAGGGAAGCAGAAAGAGAAAGAAAAGATCAGTAAGAGAACTTGAGGAAAACAACTTAGAGAGGGAGAAACGAGCAAAGGTAGAAACCATAAAGTTAGAAGACATGAATATGGAAAAAGAACATAAAAGGAAATTTGAATTTTTAGAGGCTACGAGAGATGGGCAACAAGAGTCAAAAGTTAAGAGGCCCTAAATTACCCCCGTTTGAAGATGACAAAGATAACTCGGATAGTTATTTACATAGGTTTTGAGCGATATGCCGCCATCCAGAAGTGGAAAAGAGATGATTGGTCGCTCCATCTCAGCACGTTACTTAAAGGTAAAGCGCTTGATGTGTATTCGCGTCTTCCCATAAACGACGGATTGAAATATGACGCGTTAAGAGAGGTACTTCTTAAGAGATACGAGTTGACAGAGCAAGGGTTTCGCAAAACGTTTAAATATAGTAAACCCGAAAAAGGCGAGACATTCACCTAGTTTGTCAGTAGGACGGGAAATTATTTTCAGCGGTGGGTTGAATATGGCAAGATACAAAAACATTCGGGAGCCTTACCGATTTTTTACTTATGGACCAGCTGTTAAACACTTGTGGTAAGGAAAAGTATTTATTCAAGAGGGAAAAGTCCTTCAATAATATCTCTGATATGGCTTCCCAGGCAGACCATTTTGCCGGAGCTCAGGGAGGTACCCAGAATGTTATCTCAAGGGATAACAAGGGAGGTAATCAAGATAAAGATCAGAAACCCAGAGAACCCGAGAAACGTGTTACAAATACAGGTGGAAACGTTGAATCTGGGAAGAGCACAAATCGCAGGGATACAGAATATTTCATCTGTAAGGAATGGGGCCACATCATGCCCGATTGTCCGAGAAGGAGGGGGTTTGTCCAGATGGTCGTGGTTGCTATAGAAAGCATAGCATGATCAGGAGGCGTTAAGCGCGATGATTTTCTACGTGATAATTCGGCATCTAATAAAGCGGATAAGGTATACGAGTCCGCAGCGCGTGTGCAGATCGGTCAGGATATTATTCAGTAGGCCGCCACTTGTCTTTTTCCCGAGGCGAGGGTACCGACTGCTACTGGTACCGCCAACGCACAAGAAGGCACGGTCTTACGCGATACCGGGTGTACAGGCGTCGTAGTAAAGCGGAGTCTCGTCAGGGATGACCAAATGTTTGGTTGGAAATCCCCATGCATGTTATTGGATCAAACGATTGATTGCGTTCCCGTCGCGAGAAAGAAATCGATACGCCTTTTCTGACTGGAACCGTGGAAGCACTGTGTCTGGAAAACCCCATATACAACCTGACTATCGGAAATATCGAGGGATCTAGACTCTCAACACTTTCTGATTTCCGGTTTCCCATTGTGCAAGCGGTCGAAACTAGGGCGAAGGCGCAGGCGGATAAAAAACCGCTAGGTAATTTAAAAGTTCCGGAAGCCGTGACTGATATCTCGCGCGATGAATTTACGCGTGTTCAAAGGCATGATGCGTCCTTAAGCACGAATGCGGAAAAGACCGTGTCCGGTACTGCGAAACATTGTAAGGGCGGTGGGAGCTCTAAAATATTACGTACCAAAGGTTTAATGTATAGAGAATTTACCACGTCGGACGGTAGAACGTATTTCCAACTGGTTGTCCCCCAGAAATACAGGTCACATGTACTGAGAGTGGCACACGAGTCCAGTATGGAGGGTCACTTAGGCATGAAAACAACAACCGACAGAGTATTAGCGGAGTTTTATTGGCCTGGCGTAAATAGTGACGTAGCATTATTCTGTCGGTCGTGCGACGGTTGCCAAAAGACGGTGTCGAAGGGAAGGAATACCAGAGTACCATTAGGTAAAATGCCTCTGATAGATACCCCACTTAAAAAGGTAGCTGTCGATTTTGTGGGAGCCATATTTCCAATTACAGATCGGAAAAAACTGATAAATCCTTGCTCTAGTAGATTATGTCACTAGGTACCCACAAGCCATAGCTTTATTATCAATTGATACTCAACCAGGCGCTTGTCGACATGGTCATCAGGGTAGGGTTACCTGAGGAAATTCTCACAGATTGTGGGGCCAAGTTTACCTCAGAACTTATGACAGAAATTAGTAGGTTGTTGTCAATTAAGCAGTTGCGCACCACACCGTATCACCACATGTGTAATCGATTGGTAGAGAGATTTAACGGGACGTTGAAACAAATGCTATGTCGGATGTGCGCGGAGAAACCGCGAGATTGGGACCGGTATTTGAACGCGATTGTATTAGCGTATCGCGAAGTACCGCTAGACAGCTTGACATTCTAGCCGCTTGAATTGCTATACGGTAGGACAATTCGTGGTCCTATGCGGATTCTGCGCCAATTATGGTCGGATAATGTTGCGGACGGAGAAGTTAAAACCACCTACCAATACGTCGTCGACTTACGGGAGAGATTAGAAAGTACGTGTCGGATGGCACACGACGGGCTCGCGAAGTCGGGTCGCAAGTATGCGAAGTATTACAACCGCTAAAGGCGAAGTAGGAAATTTGACGTGGGTGATCGAGTGTTGGTGCTACTCCCTACTAGTAGAAACAAATTATTGGTCCAGTGGAAAGGACCATATGAGGTCAAACAGGTCAAGGGTGAAATGGACTACCAAATCGACATGGATGGTAGGTCGAGAATATTTCATGCCAATATTTTAAAGCGATACGTGGAGAGATCTGATCAAACTGTTGAAAGGGCGTTTTGAACGTTGTATGTATTGCGGTCATAGAAGATGAGTCGAGTGACGAACCGCAATTAGACCCCAACACAGAAACCCCCCTCGAATACCCCATGGTTTTAGGAAAAGAGGGAATATAGATGGTCAGCTTGTATCCAGAGTTACCTGAAGTTTTGCGTCGGCAGGTCAAGGAAATTTTGAGCAAGTACCCAGACGTATTTACAGATAGAACAGGTAATACTGGATTAATAACGCACGAGATAAACTTGAATACCTCGGAGCCGATCAGAATTAAAGGAAGAAAATAGATGAGGACGTAGGTAAAATGTTAGATTTGGGAGTGATTGAACCCTCAAACTCTCCATATTCTTCCCCCGCGGTATTGGTCAGAAAGGACATAACACGTTACAATTCACAATGGCTAATATTCAATACTACGTGTACAGCGTACAGAACACTTTACAATTCAATATGGCTAATACTCAATACTATCTGTAAAGCGTACGTATCACATTGCAATTCAAATGGCTAATATTCAAGACTATTTGTACAGCGAACATAAAAATTTAAATTACAATTCTAATTGGGTAATATTCGATACGTGCACATCATACATAACACATTACAATTCAAAACGGCAAATAGTCAATACTATTTTTTACAGCGTCTATAACATATTACATTAAAAAAATTGCTAATATTCAATACTATTTGTACAGCGTCAATAACACATTATAATTCAAAATGGATAATATTCCTTACTTTTTGTACAGCGTACATAACACATTACAATGAGACGATAGTGTTAGGACCGGTCAGTCTGGTGTAAGGATGTTCTGACTGGGAGGGACATCATGGTACTTGCATGCGGCATGATGCCCTTGAATTATGCATCAGTATAAACCGCCACACTGCAGACATCGTAGCAATATGACTGAAAAATTATTAAAGCTACGTTAAAAATTCAAATCACAAACACACCAACGTTCGAACTTAATATCATGATTGTATCTGTGACTTTTATTTGTTCATATCTTTCGTCGTAAAGAATAAATCAGATACTAACGATACAGCTGTAAATAATTTGCTTAGAGTGTTTACTAAATACATAGACGTTTTTATATTTGCGATGCAATTTTTAAGTTGAATGATTCAAGCATCATAGTGATGTTTAAAGTTGTGCTCTTTCTAACGTCGGTGAGAATAAACAACCTAAATAAGTTACCGCTAACGAAACACTAAGTTAAGACCACTAGTGGTTATTACATTATGCACTGGCACAACATTTGTTACATTTCCTTGGTAATGAAGTTAATTTAGAATACCACTTGATTTCCTGACCTTATTGTCATTTTTATATTATTGTTTTTATTGAAAGATTTGAGATTCTTATGATCGCTATGAAAATTTCATTTGAAATGATAGAAAATACAAGCTATGAGTGTCACTGAACAATAATTAGTTTACATTCCGATACAGTTACTAATGATATATATCATCACTAAGCAAATGACAAAAAAGTACAGGATGGAATTTCTTTCATTTGTAACTATATCACAGGAAATATAGTTATTATTGATGGCTGTTAATATCGTACTTACTTCACCCAGAACGAGTTTCAAAAGACTCTTCTCGATTCCAACTATTCGGATGCACGCTTGGTAATAAATTTCACTTGGGACTAACTTTAATAACATTTTGATAACTACCCTCACATGGAAAAGGTTACATATACTAACATAGTTTAAACTTAAATCGATATCAGGACATATTTAAGTCCTCTTCATTACATTCTGTAGTACAGAGACGATATATTAAATAATTGCAGGAAGTGTGAACAGGATGACAGAATCAGTACAAGCAGTTAGAGCTGTGGGTTGGCAACACAATCTGGACTATATGCTAGAAATTATTAGAAAACTAAATAGGAAATGACTTTCAGAAAAGAGCTATAAATATGATAACAATTTTTAAAATGTATCATGGCATGGCTTCCCAAAGCTTGCCAATATTGTTTGTGCCAGGCTTCCAGCAGTTAAGTAATATACAATTTTGTTACTGGATGAGCGTCAAACTGCATGAGAAGTCTGTAAGATAATTCATATTACATGTATATTGCAGAATAGAAACTTCTCCTCTTGTAATTTATAAACAACCCCTTCACTGTCATCTTTTAAATCACGCTTAAATATAAATCTAGGAAAGGTCCCCTTATGTAAATATCACGATTTAAGGTCAGTACAAATTAATCACACAAGATTTCAACTAGGCTGCGGCCTACATAATCTTTTCAAAAATCAGATTTCAGTTAATGACAACTATTATTGAGCTGGATCAGAAACCGCAACGGATTATATCTTTGACTGTTCAAAAAACGTTGACATCAGAATAAAACCAAACTAAATGAGTTGTGCCTCACATTTTAAAGGTATATCTTTATTATTAATGGCTAAACATTATTAATCGATTGTAATCGACGATGAGATTTTAAAGCGGTCCAAAAGTGCATTATCGCAACTATGAAATGTATTTAATCACTCTTTATGTACTTGGTTACTACATACATATCATATGAGCTGAAGTTAAATGTCATTTGACCAACATCACCCAGCCTGTCAATGCCAAGATCTGCAAATAAATTCTCATTTTATTTTCAAAATATGTTGACTTCCAAGTGTACATAAAGACGTTTTTGCTGTAAAACCGATTGGTTACTGTTTGATTTCAAAGCAATATAATGTGTAACAAATTGTATTTATTTCATTAGCATGTATCAGTGTTTTGGATCACATGCTTTCATTACTTACACACAAACTCATTATTAAAAGTAAATATTATTGTTTATAATTTATAATTAGAGAGCTCGAAATAAGCTTATGATTGTTGGTCAACTCACTATAACTCGAGTTCGATATTCCGAACTTTTCATGATGACATCTGGAAATAAACATTGTCTAAACAAGACTTAATTGGCGCGACTTTGCAACACGTACATATATTTAGCTCAATTAAAACGGAAAACATTATCCCTATCCGCAACTTTGAGATGCCTCAAACAAGTAAATGAACGTCAAGGTAAAAAGTTGACAAAAACTTGAGCTGCTATTATCATTAAGCATTCACGCATAACTTACAGGAATACATTACGAGGGGGCTTAAGGGATAGTCCGATAAAACAAATACAGCGATCTAATTGAATGTATACTGGAATCTGCACATGATACGCTGACCGTTAAATGCTATAAACTTTATACCATCTCCTTGCTGCAATGTTTGGCTGATAAAGTTGTCGTTTACGGAATACAAAACTTTGCATTGACAGTATGTTGATGTACAATGTTTTGCTAGTGATGCCTTTCTAATTCAACCTGGCCATTTAAAATAGTCCCAGTTTCAATCATTTTTATAAAGAATTGACTGTATATATGTGACCTCATATTCTGCCGCCACCTATGCTAGATTTCCTGATTTTAATGACACATGGTGATAATGATGATGGAGATAACGGTAAAGATAATGAAAGCTGTTCGTGCCCAATTGTCAAGTTTTTCTAGTCTTTGCCGTGAAAGCAGCGGAAATGAACAAAGATATTTGTCGGAGCTTTCATTGTTGAAGGTAAAATGTCGTCAGACCTGTTATCAACAAACACAGAAATCAAGAGAAAACCAAAAAAGCTCATAATGGATAATAAAAGCAAAGAATGGAGCAGCAAGAAAAAACAAAGAATGTGGTAAATAAGATAGTTAGGAATATGAATGAAATCAAAGAGATTACAAAGTCATTGTAGATACCAAGATTTAAAACTAAATTAATAATCAGCTCGAACCGGATGATGCCACTGATCTCGATGATAACATTAATCACGATGATAACAGTAATCTCGATGATGCCTTAACAAGACGCAAATCAAGTTGCACTAATAGGTGATAAGTAGTATTAATGATGTCAAATGAGTGAATAATGTATGTCCTTACCTAGAAAGAATTTAGTTCGCTCATTGTGTGATGTCAAATTTTCCTTCCAATTGATTATGTAACTCTAAAATTTTAGAAAGAGTTTGTGTTGAGGAGGCCGATCCCAGAGTCTTTTTGAATTTCAATATTGATATACAGAAGGAAGAGACTAACACATTTATACATCAAATTTACAAAGTGCAGGTAAGGGAATGTGTGATAATGTTTAGGAATGGGCTGAAGACTGGGAAGAACCAGCGCAAAGTAAGTTGTTTAACTATCATGATTATGTAGATTCCTGAAGCGACAACGACAAAAATTACAAGCATTTGATCTGAAAATACTAATTGTATTATATGTGATAATAATAGTGTGCTTGAAAATAGTATGGGAGGACATGCCATATTAGGACAGTACATGAAACGCATACCAAATAAGGAGCTACTGATTGATAAGTATGGTAATGAAAATAATCAGTATATGGCTGAAGCGAGGAAGAGTTGAAACATTGATGGACAGAGTAAAATGCGACAGACGAATAGCTTGGAAATGAAGGGAATGAAAGGACAGGAAAAGAAGATTGGTGGCAGAGAAACTAATAATTTGTTTTAAGAACCTCTAGTCAACGATGTGTTACAAATAAAAGTACGAATAGTTCATTGAGTTTCTTGAAAAAAAGGATGTGATTTTAAATGTTGGTGGAATAAAAAAAATAGTTTAGAAAGAAATGGAAAATATAACAAGGCAAAGAGCTTTTCTTCCTAATTATGCAAAATCATACGAAACCAAGCATAAGACAGTTGTGACAGGTAGAAGGTGACTTTAAAAAAAGATTTTTTTTGCCTATAACTTTAAAACCAATATTTCCTTCATGCTGAAGATATTTCGGACCAAAATAGCTATGCCCAGATGACAATGAAGACCATGATAAAAACACTTCTTTTGTATCAATGTTGTGGTCTGCCTTACAAAAATTCAATCTTATGCGAGTTGAACATATGTTTCTAGAGACACATCGAAACCAAATTCAGTCTATTAGCCGACTTGCGGCAACGATAATACCAATAGGTATATATAAATATGCACAAGCCATCAGTGGGCTGCAATCATGGATGCAACAGTCCCTCAAATATTATACATTGTAAAGAGACCAACGACGTCTACAATTTAAAAGATGAGTACTGCCATTATGCCTGTTTGGACACGTTCTTAATATTACATTTCAGGGTCACAACCTCTATCCCCTAGATATTCGCTCACAAGCTAAACAAGTTGTACAACCCGTGGGTTATTGCTACTAATAATTTACGAAAGTGACGTGGCACGAATAAACAGTCACGCAGGGATGTAGAACAGTGTCCTGCAAAGACCGCGTTTGACACAACTATGGTGGACAATATACTCTACTTTTACTAACTGTAAATCTCCATCCACACGGTTTCTCATAGGTGCACGAAGTTATGGGTTATTTTACAGTTCCAGCAACAAAGTTTTGAAATCAGCATTGATTATGATTTTATCTTCAGTTGCCACAGAATACATTTTAATGATCATGTTGAGACTTCTTTCAGCTTCTCCAAGCAGTTGTGAATAGACATGTATTCGCAAATGTAATCGCGTGAAAATTAATTTAGCAATACCGCCAGAGCCACCAGTTCTATTGATACAGCCCAGACAATAATTCTGATAAGAGCATCCACTATTGTTCTCGTGGTTGCAATTCAGTTACACCAACACTAACATTTTTTACTAATGCAAGACCACAACTAGCATCCTAGACAAAGCAAGCCCTTTTTATATTTCATGATCAACATCCTTCTCCTGGTGATTTCAGCTTGCAGTTGTTGCTCCGCTTCGATTATATTTTCACGTCGGTAACATTTAGGCTCCATCAGAGTTCTTTTCTTAATAGTAAAATCGCGTAGGACAATTGCTCGACTGGCAGACCCAGTCACGACTCTCGTGCCCATGCTAATAATGCGCTCGCAATTATAGCCAATTATCGTTTTATACTGGCACAATTGTCTTACAATTATGGAACATATCAGCCTCGCGAACATTTAAGTTCTGGAGGTTGTATGTTCGGGAGTTTAGCACCATTTTCATTTAAAAACAGTACCATTACACCTGCACCTTTAGCATCTAACGATCACCATTGTCCGATAATTGTTATCCGAACAAATGTGACCTCTCTGGATTATATTCGAGATCATTCTTTTCTCAACTGAGTCAATGCTTGTGTAAAATATTCAATGATGAACGTAACAGCCTGAAAGCATTGAAACCGTTCAGTCTAAACCAGGAAGGCTAGAAATAGATTGCCACGCACAAATAAAAACGTCTTTTTGCAAATGGCACATTATCTGATAAATAATTCTCTCAGGGATATATTTCGCAATTACAGAATGTTGTTAAAAATAACAATTAGCGATATGGCTCATCGACTTCTAGTTCAATATAAAATATATTTTAGCATCCGCATCAAGTTGAAGTTAAACTATTTGAAACATAAATTTTATTTCAAGATATTATTGCTGTAGAAATAATAATGTAAAAGTATTTATATTCATCGACTTTTTTGATTGTTTTGCCTCTCTTTTGTTTTTGCCTTTGAAAAAGACTCATTTGGAGTCGAAAACGCTTTGGCTAATTCGAGTTCTTGTCAGTTTATTACATTTATCTTAATCAGTCCCTGATATAAGTGAACCATTGCTGCATCGTGTGCAAAGATATGTTATTTCTGTTGTTATGTATATTGATTTAATTATATCTAATTTATTTGTTTGTAAGTTTTACAATCGTGTTCTTTTTGTTCAAAATTTCATCATATGTCAAAATAATGTTTTCTAGGAACTCATATTTTTTCACGAAAATAGTATGTCCTTGACAGTTCATTTTATTAAGCACCAAATTTTGACCTAGATCCCGACCTTGATTCGAAATTATTAGCAGCCTCGTAAATAAGTTCTATTTTTTTTAAAAAATGATTGGTGGTTGTTCAGATCATGATGGGAATACCTGTTTTAAGATGTAAACAATTTTATTAATTTTATTTCTTAGAGCAGAATTATTGGTTTTTGTCAGGGTCATGTTAGGTGTACGTGATATAAACACAATTACGTGCCTCCCCTTTCGATTTCGCACCATGGGGATTTTAGAAACTGCGTTTAGAATAGGATAACCTTTGTTTTGGAGAAATATTCTCAGTTGGTTTTTTTTCTTTACTCTGGAAAGTGTTGTGCCTTTTTGGAGTTATTTCAAATTACTTGGATTCAAAACGATTAATTTTTTTTCCTGGAGATATACGTGTGCTCATACGAAAATCTTGAACAAAGACAGCTGTTATAAATATTTATTCGGATTTCCAAAACCGGAATGATATTTCTTATTTCTACAATGACTGTAGACTTTAACACACTACAGGTTGCATCATACGTTATCGTATTCCAATTTGGGTTCTTCGTCGGGAATCGAACTTAAAAATACTTAGAATATTTTATTATTATGACTTCTAAAATCTTATTCGTGGATTATTGTTGGATTATTTTTGGATTTGATTCTTAAAACCGTAAGTTCATAATTCTCATTTTTACAGAAGTTTTCCTGGTAAATAAATTATTATATTTTAAAGCTTGTTGTGTTCACTCTTTATTGTGTTACTGTTTATTCGAGCCTAAATACGTAACATAAGACTGTAAACATTAGATCACTTGCTATATTTGGTCGAAACACAAATTTGTATCAAGAAAACGATATTTATAAAGTGTAAAAACCATCCCACATTTCTACTCTGAATGCATATGAAAAAGTGATTTCTAAATATCAAAATGAAGACCCAAACCATGACCGTCTTGAACTTGTAACCCGGACAAACCTATTTAATATTTATCTGTTAGAATCAAAGAAAAAAATACAAAATTTAAAAGATGGAAATGTTTACTTTAAAACAATAATGCATCTTTATCCAAGTTTCTAATTTTGCGAGACGCTGTCCCACACGTACTTCCTCGTCTGCTCTCCATTATGTAAACTTACCTGTAGAATGGATTCTCAAGAAATTCTCCGTTGTATAGTTTGTTTCTAATATCTTTAGTATTTTTACCAGCAAAAAATAGTAATAAACACATTACATCCTATTCATTGCTATGTTTCTTTCATTTTTATAAAATGTTGAACATTTTACTACTTTTAGTTTGCTTAAAATTTCTTGCCATTTAATTTGGTTGATTTATCAAAAGTCGCTATAATCCTGACCTAATTACTAAACTGAAATGCCGAAAGAAAGAGTCCAAAGTTATGTATTTAATTTCCATAGCCCAATGCATAAACAACTGATCTTTTCAAAGCTATTTGCAGAATATACCGACATAACGCGAGTCATGAAAACACAGGGGTGGGATCCCGTGTGTCCAGAAGTAATATATTATGGAACAGAATATTCTGGTGGCAAGTGCCTCTTTTCAAGTGGTAAGCATTGTCGTATTTTTGTTTGTTTGGTTAATATATCCAATTCGGTTTGCTACTTATGTGCACCAAGTTATTATATACATGTGAAATGTTTTAAACATTAAATTTCATATTTGTCGTTTGCATATATCAGTATGGAAACTGAATCATCAATTTGGTATGTCTGGATGGGATTAAACATTTAAGCGGCTTCGCTTGAAGTGTAACATCATAGGTGTACAGCTTGAGCATTCATTATGTGAACACAAAGTAATGTATTCTAAATCAGATATTGTATTAAAAGAAAGTCAATAAAATGTGCAACATTTTTGAAAGAATTTCAGCATTGTTCAGCTTGGGTAAAAAATACTTTTTCCTTGGCTACTTGGTTCTGTTTTATATTTTATGTATGTATTGTATTGTATATGCTTGTGTATATATTTTATATTATGCTTGCATGTAATTATATATATATATATATATATATATATATATATATATATATATATATATATATATATATAAACACACACTTCTCTGACTATTTTCTTTTATGTGTGCAACCATGTCCAATCAGATATGAGGGACGGCAATATGACAGGGGCTTCATTCTCTAAGGGGTCAAGAGTTATAAGAGTTTCTTTTGGATCTCTTCAATGCACTCGTTGTGTAATTAGTTGTCATTTAAATCCATATATATAGTTCATTATATTTGATTCATTTCCAAATTTCAATATAAACCGGGCCCAGGGACATCAATCGCGCAGAAGTGCCAGGGCCTCTCTCATCCGGAATTGTATCTGCTGGCATGTATTGTGTATGCGGGAATGTTCATTTTTTATTCAATCTTTAGCATGGCCTTACTTCCTTCGAGAGAAAATGTAACGCTTTTAATATTAAGACGGTTAATGAAGAATGTTGAGTGTACCCCGTGCTGAGCTACAAGAAACTCCATTTCTTAGACAACATGGGACTGAATGGAAATTCCCCACAGAGCCTTGTTGCTTTCAACTGCATTAATATGAACATGAACCAAGTTTTGTATCGACATGAAATGTATAACAATGTAGCTAACTTTTGAATTTACTATCAATAGTTAGCGAAAGTAATTAAAATACTTTTAATAACATATGGAAAAGCATTGCAACATGAAAGACCTGAATGGATGCCTGGATCAAATGACAACACATCACAATGTGATGAATGATGATAATTTATATAAAATGAATTATTAAAAATAATATATATGTAAATATATATATAACAAATACCTTGATTCTTTCACACTCCAAACAGACATCTCATTCAAATACCTTATCCAAACATTCACAAGTAGGAAAACAAAATATGATTCAATTGAAAGTGAGATTGAAATAATCTCCTGGCATGTTAGTGAGATTCATATAATCTTATGTAATCAAAATAAAGATTGAAATAATCTGATCGATTCAAAACGAAGAAGTAGGAAAACAAAAAAATGATTCAATTGAACAGACCATTTTGTAGAAGCTTACAAATACAGAAATAAGCCTTCCAAAAAAAGGGATTAATAACTTTAAAAATCAAAGTAACTAACTGCAGTGAGGGTTCTCTCCGAGAGATCCTCAAAGAGTTTCCCTCTTGGGGGTTAGTCCACGTTATTTCTAACTGAAAAACTCTTCGCGAGCAATTACATTACAAAAGCGAACCAACTTGAGGTCGCACCCCCCCCCCCCCGCTGCTGTAATTAAATCAGTATGTTGTAATAAATAGTGGTACATCCGGAATCTCATACTGCTCGGTTAGCCCGAAAACGATTAGATGTAATCAAAAATTTTCTTCCTGTTAGAGATTCTTTTAGAGAAAACCTACAAGCGCAGCAGCAAACACAAATTGAATACGAAGAAGATACTAAAAAACTATTTAAACCCGTGACTGCAGCTACTGAAAAAGTTACAACTGTCATCAAGGAAGATCTTCTTCCAGTATCAGAACAAACTGCAGAACAAACTGAAAAAAATAGCAGCGAGAACTAAAAAAACAAAAAAATATTTTCCGAGATCCTCCAACTGATATAGCTGCAGTTCAATCTCCACCTGTCCATGAAGAATTACTTGAAGGTATTAGAAAAATTCGTACTGAAGTCACCGACGTGAGAAAAGAACTTGCACCTAAACCTAAAACAAGAAGAGAAAATGTTGAACTGATTAAAAAATATAACGAAGGTGTTGTTCAGGAACTTAAACAAAAAGTTAAAAAGGAGGATTTTTCTCGTTTTGTATTTGATAATTTTCCTCGAAGGTCTGAAATTTTTTAACCCGGGTACTAAATGGTTATATCGCGTGTATTATAACAAACCCCAGGCTACAATTGGTGATAAAGTATACGATGAATATATTATAGATATAAATAAATTTCATCATTGGGAGTCACAACGACGATCGCAACCTTCCCAGGAGGAACCATCATATCAACTTCCTCCACCGCAGCAGAAACCGTCACCCCTGCAGCGATTATACACCCGACAACGTACTACATTGAGGGAACCAATTGAGGAGTTTAAAAGACAAAGGGAACGGATGTTGGCAGGAAAGGATGATGATCCTCCGAGTGGTGTAGGAAGTGGTTTGCTGACTACATCAGGAGGAAATAATTTTGTTTGTCCTGATAATATCCTCAATGATGTGTCACGGCTAGAAGTTCTCACAGGGGGGAAACAAGCTGGTAATAACTCGCCAGAAATAGCCAATGAAGCAGCTGATATTTGTCGGCGATTATTCCAAGGTGGTATTATGGATATCAGTGTTTACCGTGAACTTATTGATGAGCTCGTTGATGATTACAGTGACTAGTTGTCACCATTATTAGATAAATGGTAAATAAAATAAGGTGATCTTGCACAATAATCATCGTAAATCCGTACCGGTCAGAGCAGTAAACGCACGATTACCAATCTACAGAGCAACCTACGGAGATGGACTTGGTGATGTTGTTCAGGGATTATTTAGAAGGTTAGCTCCAAAAGTAGCACCTGTTGCAAAACAATTATCGATGAAAGCTATTGATGTTGTTCGTGAAAAAGCTACAAGTGCAATTATCAATGTTGCTGGTAAGGCGTTCACGGCGATCAAAGATAGACTAGCACGATTAATACGATGAAAATCACAACCACCAGTAAAACTGCCAAGTGCTGAAATTATGTTCGCAGACGTCAGTAAAATAATAAATCAAGCTGCAAATCAAAAACTGGCGGCGTTAGTAGATCAAGGACTCGGTGAACCAGGGAATAATATTTTCAAGTTTAATATCAGGAAGCGGAATTTCCCGAACGCGGTAATCAACATGTTAGACGAAAATAATTATAATAAGATGTTGAATCGCATATCCGACACAGCATTTGACATGGATGCACCTGTCCTTAAAGATGAGTCTGTACGTGATTATCAGTTGTATTCTTATGACGTGCGATTACCAGATCAACGTGGAAGAATTGAATTACAAGTTCATGACACAAGTAGATATTTTATACCCGTTGGGGCTTTTATTGAGGTAGAAGGTAAACTTGTAAGAACAAACGATGCTAATTACGCAGATGCAGTACAAGTTGGTTTTGTCAACAATGGTATTATGGCATTATTTGATAGCGCCACATATATGATTGATGGAAAAAATATTGACTCAATTCAGAAAAATGTCAACGTTGCTACAACAATAATAATATTGGCAAGATATTTTGATGATTATACAAGATCAGCAGGTCCCACAATGATGTTGTAAAAGATAATACTGGTCATCCCGATGAGAATCCGTATAATATAAGACGACCAAGAAATTTTGCAGGAAACGCTGACGCTGATATGGCGCCAGTAGTTCATGGTTCTAATCGAAATTTCAACTTGGGATTTGCAGCCTGTAAAAATATGTTGCTAGGAGGTAATTGAAGTTTTTCATGTACAATTCCACTATCGCATATTTTTGGACTTTGTAGGAATGTTAGAAAAGTTATTTTTGGAGCTAGACACACGGTTGTTTTTGTAAGAAAGGGTGATGATAACGATGCAATCTTGAGACCTGTTGGTGATGCTGGTAAAGTAGGATTAACAAAATTTTCCTTGTGGATGCCGGTGATGACTCCAACGATCGCAGAAGAACAAAAATTACTTTCTTTGATGGACACAGGTGGTAAATCCTTGTTGTCATGGTTGACAACAAGCACGGATAGTATACAAAGTGATACTGACCGTCAGTATACATGGCATATAGCATCACAACAATGTGTTTCTGCACCGCGGCATAATTTTATTGCGTTTCAGAACTATGATCGTTTAAATAATCAAGAACGTGCTCATATGATATTTGATAAACTAGGTATCACAAATATTTCTTTGCGAATAAACTGACAACAAAAATCAACGGAAAATATACAACTTAATTATGAACAAAATAGTATAGGACGTGTATATCATCGGTTGATGTCATTTATGGGACGCGATCAAAATGTGGATACGGGTTTGCAAATATCACAATATGATTTCAGAACTCTGTATCCGATTTATTACTTTTCGCTGGAGCATCTTGATTTATCCAAACAATCTGTTGTGGATATGCATCTCAAAGCAACATTAAATACAGGTGGTGGTGTTAATTACAGAGTAATCGCGGTTATACTCAGTGACAAAGCAATGTTACTTGAAGGTGGTAGCGGTCGAATGAGATTCGTTGATGCACCAGTATAAATTCTTTAATAGTGTTATTTAGAAACACAAGTATTTATCTGAAATGTCATGCAGTCATTTTAACGTAACTCTGACTCACGGTCAGGTCAAGAAACTTCAATCAAATTCAATAAAAAACTGTGGAATAAAAATAACGTTAAAACAAGATCAGATTTCTAGTGGTGGTTCAAATAAACTGTCGCTAACCAAGAATCAGATTAAACACTTCAATAAAGCACAGAAATCAAAAACAGGAAATCAACTTGTTCTTTCTCCGAGTGCCATTAAAGATATGGTTAAAACAGGTGGCATTTTCCGACTTCTTGCAGCAATACCATCGTTAATAGCTGCTGCTGCTCCAGCCATAGCAAAAGCAGCTGCGTTAGGTGCTATTGGAACAGCTGCTGAAATGGCATTAAAGAAAGCAACAGGAAAAGGATATAAAAAAGGGATCTGGTCTAAGATTACCGAGAACTCCGCCCTCGTGGTAGAGAAAGGGTCTAAGACTACCAGGTTATTGGAGCTATTCGGGGCAACATCCCTGTGTTCACTGACAGCAGAAAAATCAAAGACTCATGTATATCGTTTACATCCATCAGAGATGAAATTGCAAAAAGTGTTGCTAATCGCTTAAAAAGATACCAGTGACACAATGACAGGTGAAATCAGCATGAACCGGAATAAAATAGTGGTTTTAAGAGATCCAACATCCGACGAAGACGCAGCAAAAAAAAATTATGTTGATGTTAACTACAACACCGTAGATGGTAAACTATCCACGTTGCGGCCAAGTATGACGTTCACGTAAACGCGTTTGTAAATCTCCGTAGAAATTTTAGAACAATTAGTGAAACCGCAGAGGATTTCTTCGGCACTCCGCTCACCGTTGACACAAAACTCTCCGATATCAAGACGAATATTGATACGATCAACAAACTCAGCAAGATATCATAAGTATAATTCCCGAGATCGCTAATAAAATTAGTTTGATTAAAATTCCACCCGGAATAAGTCCCGGATATATTACCAACATCGTATACACAGTATCATCGGGATTCGCAACATGGTCACAGCAAAATAAAACTATCAAATATACCGCAAAAGTTACTGGTGTGTACAGGCTGTCTGTGTTCAGTGCTGCAAAATTTGAAATATTTACAAAGTACCCATGGCGACATTCCACCGACAAGTTTTCCGGGGTTGTGACTATCATATTAAATAAAGGAACCGAAGAAGAATTTATGCTGGAAGCAGCTGATAAGACATTAAACGCAATATCTTACTGGTGGTGTTTGTAATTTGTAGCTGAAACACCTCAATTGTTTACTGCGTAAAATATAATGAACACCTCAATCGACGTTCAAAATGATGTTTCATCGGAACATTACAGGTACAATCAAGTACGTGAATGACAAACATCGCTGAAAAAAAATCATCGAAAAATACACGATAAAAATAAAGAAATATTGACGACGACTAGTTATCGTTGACGTAATTGTTTATTCAGCATCTGCTGTTGTTGCTGAAACCGGTGGGTTGTTATCAACAATGACAATGATTGCACCAGTAGCTGTGACAATCTGTATTTCAATCAGAACAACAATTGCTGGTGTTTTCAATATTATTGCAAAAAAAATATGTACTTGCACGAATGAAAACTTATCCGATTACATCATAAAATTACATACGGCGACAACAGCATACTCGAAGTTATCTTCGTTGTTATCAGCAAGTCTCAGTGATGGAATTATATCTGATTTCGAGTTTTCAGAAATGATTAAAATATACAACTACGGTGGTATTAAAGGTACAAATGTATTAAATAATGACATCATTGACAACGTCAGGAGAGCTACTTCAGCAGATCGTGACAAATACAACTGTTCCAAAGACTACGATGATAACTGTGAACTCGACTAATCCTGAATTCAGTATTAATTTTCCAACTGTGATTCCGGTAAGCGAGATCGCACTAGCACAATTACGAGTATATCATAGTTGGCCCAATAGCAGATCAAAATCATCTGGTGGATTACCAGCAAATAATTGGTTTGTGTTTGCAAATAAAAATAAACATGATGGTACACCCGACTGGAACGTTGTTGGAATACCAACCGGTTGTTATCAAATCAAAGAAATGAATGAGGAATTACAATGTCGAATAAAAAATATCACTGGAAAAGAATCCAAAATAGCAATAACCGCTCATGAACCAACGCTGTTTGCGGTCATCAGATAAACTCTCCCGACTACGCCGTGGATATATACCAGAGTTCGATCAGAACAGTGTCAGGATGGCCTGAAATTCAACCACCGACTCTACCACCGTTACCAGAACCAAAAACGTCTGACTATGTCACGGACAAGCAATCATACCACGATGTTGAACCATCATACAAACAACATTTACTCATGATAAAAAGCGTAATGTTAGGTAGTAGTTTTGTCTTTTTCAACAAGGACAATATGATATGGATTTTTCATCTTGGATTACCTACCGGATTTTTAAGTGGAGGTCCAAATATTGAACTAAGTCAAATTATTTAATATTTTAAAGTTATCAATAAAGAACATAAAATACAACTACAGCGACTACGGCAAAGTTTCCAAGAACATATTTTTGATTTGTCATCACCACGCAGCAAAATCATCAAACACATTGAAATACTAAATCAGCTCGTATCCTACATGGAATATCTTCACCAGCGAATAATTCAAGGAATAATTGTTTACACTGAAGATAAAAATCGCTATAAACAAAAGTTTTTAAACACGTATTCGTTAACAGAGGCTACACTGGTAAATTATAAATTTCCCAGGTATAACGCACCCGAATTAAGAAAATCAGTTAATGATATCATTGACGAGTTTTTTTTTTCTGAAATACTAGCTGTGTGGAGGAAAACACTAACACCGGCAACTATTCTCCGGTACAATAATGATCCAGCGAAGCAAGGACGACGTGTATCTCCGGAAATCGTAAATATAACTTATGTGGTCGCGGTCAATCTTGTATGTGATGGAATCGACGGCAGTTAAAATAGCGACACAACAGAATCAAATCAAGCCCAGCAAGGATTTATTCTTTATTCGTTCACGCCAAAAGAACCACTTGGATTTTTGATTGTACAAGAACCGATCAATCCGGTCTGTCTACGATGTCATAACCGTCTGTTATCAAGAATAAATTTCAAACTCACTGACCAATTAGGCCACTTATTGGATTTGAGAAACGATAAACATTAATCTACTTGTAAAATCTTAAGATTTTCATCGTGAAACTGTTAATCTACGAGTCAAGAAAAATAATTTTCCTGTCAGTCAAGGTGGATATTTGTTTTACTGAAAAATCTGTCGAATTTCTCAAAGGGTATTTAGGTAGTCAAAATCATGTAAAACGATCACTTTGTTAATTCTGATATGTGGTTAGGTAGTCAAAATCATATAAATCGATCAGTTTTGCAAAACAATTCTACAAAAAATATCTTATTATTATTCTGAATTTTTGTATTATTCTGAAATATTATTATTCTGAAATCGATGGGTAGTTAGGTACTCAAAATTATACAAATCAATCAGTTTGTGAATTCTGATGGGTATTTAGGTAGTCAAATTATGCAAATCGATCAGATTGTTAATTCTGATATATAGTTATGTACTCATAATTATACAAATCGATCAGATTTTATGATAAAAAATATTTCAGAATAATAAAATATTTCAGAATAATAAAATATTTCAGAATAATAATAAAATATTACACGTGCTCGGTCGTTTCACGATCTGACATAATTTTTCTTAACTGTCTTACACGAGCAATAATTGTTTTCTTTGCCTCGTATTCACGAGATAACTCCAATCTATTTTTTTCTACTGCGGCAGAGAGAACGGACGAATTCCTTGACCTGATCATCTTTTCCTGCAGCAAGTGACTGGAACATCGCCGCCTGAATTAGGTTTATAAACTTGTGTTCAGACGGTACTGTGTATCCGTTCTTAATTTTACGTTCTTCTAAAATTTTATAATCAGAAATAATTTTTCAGCATTCAGTTTAGCACATATATTAATACCGTCTTTTTCTAACTTTTTAATAGCAACAATTACATCATTGATATTTTCGTGATTCATTATTTAGCATATTATATATACCGAGTATTATATATTTAAAAGAAAAATAGGAGGGTCATTGCTGTCCCTTTTTGTTTTGAAGCATATTTACAGCATTGTAGCAGCATATTTACAGCATTGTATTTACATATTTACAGGTATTTACATATTTACAATATTTACATATTTACAATATTTACATATTTACAATATTTACATATTTACAGTAGGACGGAACAACACGTAGCATTTACATATTTACAATAAGGACAGCACAAAATATACGGGGCCTTCTCTACACTCAACAGATTTTGAAAACCACCCCCAGTAATCAGCCCGTGGGTGATAGAAAACAAGTATCCACCACTTGGTGACGCGGTGGGGGTGTGTTTTTCTTTTTGTTGAGTTACGAGGCTTTAGCGGAACCCCCAACTGATTACAAAAAGCGCAAATAAGCGTAACCAGCGACAGTTGTCAGTCATGGGACACGATCGCCAGACCTCGTGTTTCATAGTTAAATGCTCGAGATATGAGCTACTGAAGCATCTGACAGATATATGATTAAAAAATTATTATATAGTTAACCATTAACAGTTATCACCGAAGAAAGCAATATTTAGTATTTTTCAGTACAACTGAATTTTGATTCTGAACACGTAATATTCAGAGTACGTTCTGCATTGTATTTATTTTTACCTAACAAAATCAGAGGTACTTAAAAATAATTTAGGAAACGTTGTGGCTTCGTGACATGGTCAAAGGGAGGTAACTTCATTACAGGAATATACTCAACGGAGTTATCTCC
This sequence comes from Sinohyriopsis cumingii, assembly GCA_028554795.2. Lineage (NCBI taxonomy): Eukaryota > Metazoa > Mollusca > Bivalvia > Unionida > Unionidae > Sinohyriopsis > Sinohyriopsis cumingii. Next base: position 122,918,824 of record CM068840.1, on the reverse strand, counting down.
CTTAAATACACTGAAATTTATATTTTAACGTAGAATACTAAAAAAGAGAACAATTTATCGAATTTATGCTACAATATTACGGTTTTCATCTGACATAACAAGGAGAATCAACACAATTTTATTTTATTTACAAGTCTGATATTTTATCGTAAATAATCTGCAGGTCCGTGACATGGTCAAAAGGAGGTAATTAAATTACACGTGTATACTCAACGGAGTTATCTTCCTTAAATACACTGAAATTTATATTTTAACGATATAGAAAAAAATTAAATAAATAGTTAATAAATATAATTCGACGTAATTGCTTGCTGGCTTTACAATTTATCTACCTAACAATAATAGAAAATAATTTTTTGTTTATATTTGTTTGAAAGAGTGGACCTGATTATATTTTCTGCGACGGATTTTACCACACGCGAGTTAATATCAAACTATCTCGCAGTAGCATTCATTGATTGAAACATTTTCTTTTCGCGGGTCTCTAAGTTTATAGATTCAACTGCTCTGGCACTCTTATCATTATAGCCAGTGTTTCCAAATCTACAATTATGGCTTTGTGTGACAACCCTCAGATTGAATAAATAATTATGGGGTTTTATACCATCGATATGATAGATCACAAGATTGTCTGTGATTATCCCAAAGAAACACTCGAAAATAAATCCTTGACAAAGATAATTGTTCCTCCTAACAGTAAACTTTAGATAACCAGTATTACTAGCAAAACCAACTGGTATTTTCAATGGACAGTGCCTAATTATACCATCACGATTTGCTTCGTAGTTAGTTATTATAGGATATTTTACAAAAATCCTGGTTTATATTTTGCTCCATATATGTAATATTGTTTGTTTAAATCATAATTTGTCTGAAAACTTAGATAATCCTCTACGGATTTTATAGCGTTGTTACTATTATTATTTTTTTATCATAAGATCTTTTAAGCTCGCGATATTTTTTCCACCACGACGCGCACACAATTTTGTTTTTTTCGTACTCCGACACCACATCTCAGACATGGTATTGGTCCTAAACTCCCACCACGAACGCACTGCAAGTGTTGTCCGGAGAATTCCTTTTACAGGATTTATTACAAGAGTCAATGAACCCAAAATGAGCCATCTACATGTCTCTCTCGCTTGAGACATTGTATATATAATATTTTAATTTAAATATTTGTTTGAAATATAATATAAACGAATTCGATAGATTATCCAGAATGAAACCCTGGAAAGCAGATAAATTTAATCTCGACATAATATCTCCTGACCTACCGATGCTAGATCTGGTTGATCCGAAAAATAAAAGTTTAATCAATAAAATTCACTACGCCAAGAAAGAATTTCACACAGATGGTGAATCTCATGTCTGGTCAACGTTCAAGATTATACGCAACAAAGATATCATCGACGCTACGATGAATGACAAACGACCGACAACTATCATTAACTACCTTGACAATCGAAAATATCTTTTCAGAATAAAATTTGTCGTGCTAACAAAAACAGATGATTGGATTATCCGTGACAAAAATGATCCTATTCATGCTAATAAAACAACTGTTGTACTAAGTAAAGATTCCAAACCAGGAATGTTGTCTGGCATTGACAAACCGTATTATGAGCGAGCGTATCCTGTAACAGCAGTTATTTATGGATTCTATCCGATAAATGAAAAACCCAGCGTTGATAATCTGAAGCCGATGAAATTTTTAAAAATAAACTGCGTAGCTGAACGAGTAACAAAACATTTTAATGTTTCGACTCGTGGAAACGGCCTAACGGATAAAAGACGTAAAATAATAAACGAGTGGTGAGAAATTGTTCAAAGATAGCAGAGCGTCTATCAAAGAGGTCGATGAGTTAGGAAAAAAATTAAAATTCCCAATAACCGTCAAAACAATAACCGGAGAGATTTTGTATGAATCGAAATATAAATAAAAAGGAGCTTCAATTGAAATTATTGATCATAACGCGCATGCGTGGACTAGCGCAGTAACAGTGTTTCAACGAAATCGAACTGTAAATACTATCGCGGAGATATGTTTGATTTTATTAACGGAATAAGTAAAAACGATACTGTGTCAGTATGGTTATTTCAAAGTTCTGAAAACGATGATGAATTAGGAAGTATTTGTACCGAAGTAAAAAGTAAATTTGATCAGCTTGTAAGACCGAATGACGTTATTTATCGAACAGATCTTCTTCACACAAAAATGAAAAATCTTGCGCTGCAATATACTGATGATGCTGACGAACTAGTGAGCAACTGTTTTACTGTTCCGTCAGTTGCGGCTCATTTTGCTAGAAAGAAAAATTCGTGGAAACCAACTAGATTTGATTTTCTTGATGATATAATATCGAGTTGTTTCAAATACGGACACGGTGGACTATGGAATACTAAATACGATCATAAAGATGTTATTTCGGTTGATATGGTTGCATGTTATCCAGTAAAAGTTTTCTCGGATACGGAGATTGTTCTGTATACTTCAAGAGATTCGGTCAACCGACACACGAAATGACTAGAGTCTCGATAAATGGACCATTACCGGATTTTGATTTAACTGGATTCGCCTGTATCGAGTCTTTTAAGTTTGCTAAAGGACTTCATCCAATTGTTATGTTTGGTTCGGTAGGCATTTTCAGAAAAACGCTGGGCACCAATAGTACTATTACGATATATGCTTGATTGTGTTATGTTAATATCGTTGATTATAAGTGAAGCAATTATATCAGATCGGAAACAAACCGAAGTTTGGTTACCACAACAAAAACAGTATTCTGATGACGAAAACCCCGATAAAACCGATTATGAGAATAAAATTACGAAGGATCTTGGTAGAAAAATAATCGGTAAATTCACCCAAGGAGGATCATATGATCGATTGATTATTGATTATGAATGATGCTGAGTAAGACTGTATAATCGCTGATACAACGAATTTGTAAATACATTTATAAGTCGAGAAATAGCTTTATTGCCAAATGGAAATACACTACGTACAATTGTGAGTTATATGAACGGTGAGTCACCTCAATATATTCATATAAGATCTTCAATGTTAGCGTACGTTTCGATAAATCTATTATCGATGATAAATAAGGTTTCTAAGTTTGCTGTCAGAGTCACTACGGATTCGTTTTATATCAATAAAAAATATTTAGGATTATTGGAAAAATTAAATATAGACACTTGTGCATCGTGGGGTTTGTGGAGAATAAAAAAGGAAAGTATACTTAATTATTCCGAATCCGCTGATGTTGCGGTTAAAAATATTTATTGTAAAAAATATCAGACATTAACACTATCGTTTGCACCATCGGTGTACGATCCAATAACTAGAAATAAAACGGTTTATATAAACGGACCTGGAGATTCTGGTAAAACCACTCGAGCAATCGAATTATTTCAGAATTCAGTTATGATTGTTTTAACTCCTACAGACAGACTCGCGCGAGAGATGAAACAACGAGGAGTACAAATCATGTACTTATCACAGCTTCTTCCGATGGAAGGGTGATACATGGACTTCTTCGAGGATGGGAGAAAAATATATTCCAAGGATTATCGTTTGGGATGAAATATGTACAGTATCATCAGAAACATTAAAAACATTTCTTGATTGGCTATTAACAAGAAATACTGCTGTAATAATGTGCGGCGATCACGGTCAACCACCACCCGTAGTTGGACCATCTCCACATGATTGGCTGAAAAATTTCGTTGATTACTATGAAGAAATAACTGATGATCATAGAGTACTTGATGCAGAATTAAGTGAGTTAAAAAATTAATCAGACTACAACCGAAGAAAATTCAGTGTGAAGTAATGCGTAAAAATAATTTCAGAAACCTCTATGAACGACTTTCTGCAAACGTGGAGACCAAATGACTTGATAGTTGCAAGTAGAAAGATAGTTCGTGATATACCAGAACAGACCGAGAAACAAAATCTCGTATTAAATGATATTGTCGCAGTTGATGTCAGTGTTGTAGAGGATGCACTAAAAACAAGTAAATCCCCCTGAATGCTAGGATACGCGGTGACGATTCACTCATCTCAAGGATTAACTATTTCTGATACTCGAGTTTGGATCGTCGATGATCGTATAGAATGGTCGAACTTAGGTTGTCTTGCAGTATCTAGAGTTAGAAGAATATCTTAACTACGGAGAATCGTCATGGACTCGTCAGTGATCAATGATGATATTGACAATGATATAATAAAAAAAATTGGCTGGTTATAAACAAAGTGACAAAATAAAACGCGACTTTAATCTTGACGTTGAATTTATTAACGCGCTGAAACAGCAGAAGAATAATCATTGTGCAAGTTGTAATTGTATAATGTTATGGCGGTATCTGAAAAATGATCCAGGACAATTTACAGTAGATAGAAAAAATACCAGCCGCGGTCATACACACGAAAAGACAATTTTGACCTGTCTTGAGTGCAATCCAGTCTGTTGATTGCATGTCTACCAGTAGATCTTACTTCGCTAGATATCTTGTGCGTCGTAATACTCGAAATAGGATCAGTCGCTCTTTTTTTTACCACCTTCAAGTTCACCAGGCTCATATAAATATCTTATGGTGGTATTACCTAAAACTGGTTGCATTGAAAAATCACGTCGTTGTGTAGGTGTATTTTTTGCGTAATTGCATGATTGGGTTTCATGTTGGTTGTTCGAGTAATCTCATTATTTAACGCGGTTATCACATTCGGTAATCTTGCAACACATTCACGAGATCTTGTATCCTGAAAAAATTCTTTCACGTATTTATATCCAAATAACCGCTCAGCAAGTGTTCGATTAAATCGTTCAACAATTGCCTGATCACGATGAATTGCAGTATGTCCTCGTCGTATTTTGACATTATGTCGCTTCATCAACGATGATACTGGACCAAGAAATTCCTTACCAGGATCAACCTGTAATAATTGTGGCCATCGTAGACCACCTCGTAGATAAATTCGATCAAATTCATCGGCTACTTCAGATGATGTTTTAGTTGATAATGATTCTGCATCTTTATATCTACTTGCAACATAAACAACTGTTAGCGCGTATTTATATGTTATTTGACGTCTACGTGCTTTAATCGTATCATGAGGTAAAAACAGAATATCAGCTTGATGAACTTCATTAGGAACACTAACATCAAAATGTGCAAATCGAATTTGCTTAGGTGGTGGTATATAATTTGCCACTTTTTAGCAGTATAATACTTGGCTTTTGCTGCATCAACGAGTTTACTAATCGCTGCTTTACCCCTCCAGTATCCACTTGGAGAATAATAAATCGATTCCATTATATTTAATTACCAGCACCTAGCGCTAATTTACCTTTCATCGCGAATCTCACTAACCAATTAGCCAGTGATTCCTTGAAGGATTTATTCGTAATGGAATTTAGCGTGTGAATTAATTTCACATCTGCTATGTGTCTATGCTGCAGATTATTACTTTTATAAGCTACATCATGAACATGACACGCTTTATCAATAGCTTTTATCGGATACTCACCTGGTTATGGTTGATCTTGGTTGTCAAAGCTGATATCAAGTCGGGTTCCAGGGCCACAGTAATTATATCCTGGAAGATGTTATTCTCCTGGGTATTTAGCTCAGGGAGTGCCTGGGAACTTTGACATTAATTTAGCGATATCACCACCATCTTTTTTAGGTAAAAAAGAAAACTTTTTTCTGTTACATACTGCACATTTTCCACCATATGCTATTCTCGCATTTTTTGTTGTAACCGTGGATAGATCATTAGTTGGGGTTTTAATTCTGCAACGTAAAAATTATAGATTCATGTATTTATATAATATGGATATAATTGATTTCTCAGCAACTCGAAAACGAGAAATTATCAAACACCATCCTGCGTTACCGAATTCCATATAATAATAGAGACATCTGGCAGTGGTAAGATGCAACTGTTGCTTAATCTTATAATGAGATGGCTAAAATGGGATAAGTTGTATTTGGTAGCACCATCAGTTGATGATCAACGATGTTATGATGTACTTAAAGATTTTGATGAAAACGCAAGATTATTGGACAAAGATAACAATGTTATCGAGTTTATAACCAATATTGATGACGCACCGTCAGTAGATTCCATAGACGGATTTATTAATAATTTGGTCGTGTATGATGATGTGATGCTGCACAAACAATCAAATCCATCTAGGATTTTTTCTCGAGGTAGACATAAAAACACTGATGTGATTTACGATACTCAGCGATACTCACAAGTATCAAAAGTGATCAGAGACAACTGTAATATTTTAGTTGTGTTTAATGGAGTCGATACTCATACGTTGCGAAATATTCATCAAACTTGGCGTGGCGGTGACATGGATATAAATAAATTGAGAAACTTTCTTTCACGAGCGCAAGCTACTCCGCATAACAATAAACGTACATGATCCTCGAACACGATATCGAATCGGACTTGATCAAATTTTTGGTTAAATTAATAGCAGCAGGGGAGGTGCGACCTCAAGTTGGTTTGTTTTTGCAATGTAATTGCTCGCGAAGAGTTTTTCAATTAGAAATAACGTGGACTAACCCCCAAGAGGGAAACTCTTTGAGGATCTCTGGGAGAGAACCCTCAGTGTAGTTAGTTATTTTGATTTTTAAAGTTATTAATCCCTTTTTTTGGAAGGCTTATTTCGGTATTTGTAAGCTTCTACAAAATGGTCTGTTCAATTCCCCTGCTGCTAAGTGGGATTCAAATAATATCCTGGAACGTAAGTGAGATTCAAATAATCTCCTGGAACGTAAGTGAGATTCACATAATCTCATGTAATCAAAATAAAGATTCAAATAATCTTATCTATTCAAAATGACTCAATTATACTCACTTGAAACAAGTAAATGAAACAAATATGACTCAGCCATTTGTACAGCCGTATGATTTATATATATTTCTAAAACTTGCAAAATGTGTCCACTGACAAACAACACAGCGCTCCCGAATTCTTGGGTTGGCCCTCACTTTTATTGGCCATACACTCTCTTTATGGATTATCCATGCGCACAAGTTTAAAAACTAGCGGTTTCGTCTTCGCATGGCCTTGATGGTTACATCATCTTTCATATCGACACACAGACTGCCAGACAGATAGCCTGAGATACCCGCACACACATACGCACCGACAGCATACAGTTCTCCTACATTGGGTTGGCCCACTTTTATTGGCTTTACCCTCCCTTCATAGATCCACCATGCGCACCGACATACGTATAGACATACGTACAGACAGCCCTAGACAGCTACAGACAGCCCTTAAACAGATTTAGTTTTCTTCCTCCAATGTTTGTAGCCAATCAATAGATAGATAGATAGATAGATAGATAGATAGATAGATAGATAGATAGATAGATAGATGGATGGATGAATAAATGGATGAATGGATGCATGAATGGACGGATGGACAGACAGACAGACAGACAGACAGACAGATAGATAGATAGATAGATAGATAGTCACCTTGCAGAGTATACTGGATTCAAATCGACTGATAGACTGCAATGAGTTTTAACTGAGTTTTATCATCGATATACAAAGGATTCGTTTTTATACGTGTAACATAACTCAGGTTCTCTAATCGCATTGCAATTAACATGTATAATACCATTAGCAGTAACATCAGTATTACATAAGGATCAGATTTCATGTTTCGTAGTCTCAATTAGCCTTCCTAAACAAATTACATCAGATGTGACCAAATGTCAGATGATCCGCTGACTCCAGATATCATTACAATACAAATTCCTGATAAATATTACTGAAGTGAAATTATGAAAATAATTAACTCATATTGTTCAGACACAGGTAACGTCCTCAGTAATATGTAAGATATACTGGCAATCAAAATATTCGTGGAATATTAAATTTCGCTGATTTTCTGGGTGATTATTAGTAAATCCACCACGAATACTAATAATATGTCAGACTTAGCTTTAAGGTCAGTAGTGTTACCAGTCGAACTTACATCACCACCAAATGCCCTGTTTACTTCCAAATTTGGAAATCCACTGCCCATGAAAACGTCTAATACTAAAGTGCGTCTTTACTTCCCATTTGAAAGTTTTGTTAGAGAAAGAATCACGTGTACGCTAAAAACCATATGATGCAATTGCATTGCTAAATATGTGAATCTTTAAAGTTATTTCATCTACTCGAATTCTTTGTCTAAATAATGAATACTTGTCTTTGTCACCCTTAGTACCGTATACCCTAATACGCATCACTAAATATCCACTAGTGAAGTAAACCTAAAGGATACTAAAAAAAATAGGGATAATTGAGTTTTTGACTGAAGTACATTTAAAAATTAGATTTTTTGACAAGTCCGCTTAATAATTTTAATTGTTTTAAATGGAAGTCCACTTAATAATTGAATTGTTGACGGACTTAATACTATCCTGAGTTATCAAAGCCGAAAAGTACTATGCATTTCATGTCCTATCGTTTTGAAGAAAGCATCGACTAATATCAAAGAATTTCCTAAAATGTGATGCAAGGCTTACTTTGGTCTCAGGAATAATTTGAATTATACATCAAGGTTGCATTACATACATGAATTCGATAAAGACAATGGGGTACAACTGTTCTGTCCTGGAGATCATTCATTGAATTTCAGTGTCATATCTATCCATTTATATCGATCTATCTATCTAAATATCTCTATAGATCTATATATCTGTCTATATATCTATCAATTTATATCGATCTATCTATATATCTATCTATCTGTCTATCTATATATCTATCAATTTCTATCTATCTGTATGTTTGTCTATCCATCCATTCATGCATCCATCCATCCATTTATTCATCCATCCATCTATCTATCTATCTGTCTATCTATCTATCTATTGATTGGGATCAAACATTGGAGGAAGAAAACTAAAGTTGTTTAAACGTAACCGTGCATGCATTCCAAATTCAGATTTCTCACCACTACTGATTGCATGTTATTATTCTAAATGTTAAACTAACACATATTTGTTTGTAAATGTTGATTTACAATTTGTGAAATTGTAAAAACTCTATTTATTTCTATGGGAACATGCTACACCAAGATAAATTTGATGGGCAGATTTATTGTACAGAGAATGACTAACGATGTTTTTTCAACGGTTTCTTGATGATTTTCTTTTTTCTGGAGAGCATAGTTTATCATATATATATATATATATATATATATATATATATATATATATATATATATATATATATATATATATATATATATATATATATATATATAACTCTGCATTGAAACAATTTAAAAACTTCGCAACATTTCTGAGATTAACATCTCCCGCTACTAAACTAAGCTTGCATCTAAATCAGGGTACTGTAAATAAATGGAAATTCATGGTTGTGGTATTAACAAACAAGCAGGAAAGCGTTATGAATACCATGTATGCACCTGGCAGTCAGCCAATGTAAACTGGTGTCGCCTTGCCACATACTACCATTGATCTCCTGTTTAGCAAGCCAGGCGTTATAAAGTACTCAAGTTCTATGCAAAAGACCAATATGGCGCAATTGTTCAGTTTGTTAGTTATTGAATACGAAATACGTCACATCTGTCTATGATTGCAAATTAAGTCACCTACTGGAATTTAACACCATATTTAATTCTTGAATGTTCGTTAAAATTAAATTGAAATTGATTGGGAAGTCTTTATGACTGCAGAATCTTCACACGTGAAGTCATGTGAGTTAGTTAGAAGATTATAGTATGGCAATGCGCTATCAGATCGGTGTGTAACTTTAATCAAAACATACGTGCAAAATAGTTTGTCGTATATTATTCCACTTGAAACACTATAATTTAGAACTATATTTATATTGTCACAGTCAAGAAGCAACTTCTTGATTTCGTTGCAGGTTTCGGTTCTTCTGTAATACTTCTGTGGTTTGCAATAATTCTTGCCAAGAAAATTCTTGAATGCTTAATATCTAATACCTTCAACATTGTTCGCAGTGACACAGCGAAAAGCAGTGCACAAATTAATATATCACCGATGTCCTTTCTGAGATACCGTGCTCTATAAAAGATCGGGGATAATCCAAACTTCAGCAAATTGACAAATGAAGTAGACATGTGGATAAGAATAAGTACTTTTGGATATATTTTATATGAACGTAATGAAGTGAACGTCTATATTTTGTTTAAATAGCGATTAAATTTATTTCCCTCTTCAGACTTTGTACATAGGTACAGATGTATTGTAGAAACAAACGTCTCAAAATCTACATCAATGTTATCCGGCAATAGATCACACTCTAAATTGTTTCTTTGTATTTCTTCAATTTGCACAGCAGTTTCCTGGGTTCTGTTTCAAGATAAATTAACCTACTTTTGTTCTGAATATATCCCGGAGGGTAATCAAACTTTTGGTGGAAGCCTTGTCCAAAAGAGAAAGCGTAACTTGAGGCGAAAAGAAACATATTGAACCAGCACTTAACATGAAACAACCAATGCTAGTTTCCGAGATAATAATAATACACACAAGAGACTCAAGTGAATGATTTGACCAGAAGAAACGAAAAATAAAAGGTTATAATCTATGAATACATAAAGTTCTAAATGGAGAACTTCCACCTGAGTAGTGAAAGGGGATACCCTAGCGTCAATGGAAATTAGCATTACAGAACCCCTTGGGACAATCTGGCGTCAATGGAAAATTAACATGGAGAAAAATCGTGGGACAATCTAGCGTCAAGGGGAATTTAACATGGGAATAAATCGTGGGACAATCTAGCGTCAAGGGGAATTGAACATGGGAATAAATCGTGGGACTGTCTAGCGTCAAGGGGAATGGAATATGGGATTTTTTTTTATTTTTTTTTTTTAAATTTTTTTTTAAATTTAAAAATTTAAAAATTTAAATTTAAATTTAAATTTTAAAGAAAAAAAGGGGTAGGCAATGGAAAGGCTATCTCTTTTCGAGAAATATGGGGGCCCTGAAAAGGGCCTTTGGGTTTTCTTCTTCTTCTTCTTCTTCTGCTTCTAATTTCTTCTTTTCCTCCACCAACTTCTTATTTTATCTCCAACACTCTTTCTCTTCTTTTCTTTCTTTTTTTCTCCTCCTCTTCTTCTTTCTTCTCTTCCTCCTCTTCTTCTTTCTTCCTCTTCTCATTTTCTTCTTCTTTTTCAATTTTTTCGTTCCATGTTCTTATTCTTATCTTTTCCTCTTCATCCTCCTTCTCCTCCTTTATTTCCTTCATCACACCACTGATCATGTCCTTTGCTTTTCTTAAGGTGTTAATTTCCATTTTTACTCTATGCGGACTATAAGAATAGTGGTCTTCAACGAGTCGTACGAGCATTTGTTCTATCATGCACAAATTGTCAAGGACGTCTTGCAATGATTGAAATTTATCCAGGTGGTTTGAAGCCATCTTCTATGTAGAATGGTTTGAACGACGAATCCTGTGGGTTCTTATACTTAAAGCGCGTACGTGAAGGAAAACATCCCCCTAAAAACATAAAATGGATCTTACCTAGATCATGACCAAACAACGCGCGGACGTGAAGGAAAACATCCCCTACTTTCTCATTTCATATAATAAAACCCTAACTATACTCTTCACATACGCTAAGAAACAATAAATAAACCCATAATCTACTATTCACACAAACATACCTTTACTCTTACAAACACAAACACACAAACACATACCCTCACACGATCTTAAAAAGAGTTAGTGTTTATATACACACTACTCTACCTACACACATTGGCAAATTAATAGTTATTTCTTTTCTAGAGTATTGGGTAGCCCTGAAAAGGGCTGTTGGTTTTTTTGAACTCCTGATGCAGCTATCTAATGGTTGCACCTTCCTGGCCTGGCGCCACACACGCATCTTTGACTCCAGTCTCTTTTTACTTTTTGTCTTGAGAGTGCAGAGGCGGGATGATTCGCTTCAGCACCCCAATCCTCTGTCTCGGGAATATTGTATGACATCCTCTCTTCTCTTTTCTTTTCCTCCTCCTCTTCCCTCTGTCTTCTCTCCTCTTCTTCCTTCTTTATTCTTGCTTCTTCTACGATAGCCTCCGCTGATAGTTCATTTACTATGCGCCGGGCATATTCCAGGTGCATCTGGAGTTCTAACAGTTTCACTATTCTGCTATTCATTCTTCTGGCTGTGTTGATCAATCAACAAGGGTAGCTAGACTGCCCCAGCGAGTTTCAATTTATAGTGAAAGCGCCGACGTGATGGAAAACATCCCCCTAATAACATGAAATTGATCTTACCTAGATCATGACCCAAAACAACGCGCGGACCTAAAAGAAACACTCACTCACTTTTTTATGCTACCCATCACTATTTTAAAATTTTTTCATAAATCACTTCAATAGACTATCCACATACGCAAAGCAATCCAATCTAACCCCAAATATACACCTCAAACACCAAAAAACAAATATCATTTTAATGTACTATCCACACCAACTTACGTGAGCACTTGCAAACACACAAACACACAAACACATACCCTCACATTTTTTATAAAAGAGTTAGTGTTTATTTTCACACTACTCTACCTACACACACACACACACACATTGGCAAATTAATAGTTATTTCTTTTCTAGAGTATTGGGTAGCCCTGAAAAGGGCTGTTTTTTTGTTTTCCTATGGCATTCTTTTTTTAGTTTCTAAGAATCCGATGTCCTCTGAGGATAGACTTTCTGGCGATAGGTCTGCTTCTTCGGAAAGAGAAGAAGAACTCTTTGGTGTCGATACGGCAATCGACAAAGCCTCTGTCAGCTTCAGGTTGCTGCTGTTGTTGTTGCTGTTGCTGCTGTTGCTGCTGTCTCTGAAGTCTGTACTTCTCTGTCCATTCTTCTTTTTCCCTGTTCATTTCTTCTCTGAAGAGCTCTTCTATCAGGTCTTCAGTGATTTTTAACATTCTCACATTCTCTATTTCTTCTGGCTTCGGTATCAGACTGTGTCTGACCCTATGCAAATTCACGTAGGCTTCGTTGAGCTTAGCTAGTTTGGAGCACATCTTCGTAGGAGGATGAGTCAACAATGGATGGTTAGACTGGAAACAACCCGGTTCTTAAAGTCAAAGCGCGGACGTGAAGGAAAACATCCCCACACGGTTTTTGAGTCGCAACGTTTAGTGAGTGTCATGAGATGGATAGTAAGAAATGAAAGAGCATCAATCCAACATTCTTATAGCTAAACAAAAGACAAAGGCATTTTTTTCAAAACACAACATTTTTTATTCAAAAATCACTTAACACTAAACAACAACAACTCTAACATTTTTTAACAATAATTCAACACTATAACATCAAACAATTTTTTCAAATCACAAACATTTTTTCTCAATGGACAATCTACTTTAAACAGGGTTGACAACGTTGTGAATGAAATTGTGATTTCCACTGTTGGAAATCATTAGGCCATTGATGGACACTACGTTTCCTAGCTTGAGACAAAAGATAAGCATAATGGTCACAAAACCATCGATCTACTTTCACATCGTTTCTAGCAGAAGAACGAGGATCGAAATGAGTCACTAAATGTTCTAAGGAATAGCCCAGGCTGCGATGATGCAGAAAATACACACAGTATTGTCCACACACCAAGGAATCTGTGCCTTGTAATTTCACGTTATTGAATCGGGTGGTTTGAGCATTTCTTCTCATAAAGTCGATGATATCGTCTTCCAAAGGGGGCAATCCGTACGAATCGAAATATTCCACACATCCTTCTTGAGGAAAGTAGACGGCTACCCAGTGGGTTCCTGGGAGATGACTGTCGTCCGTGTTGATCACGTAAGCTTGATGGTCTTTAGGTTTGCGATGAGGGAGTTCATCTTTAGCACAGACGACAGGATTCCAAGAAGCCGTATACGAACTGTGGTTCAAAAGGTAATAAAGTTCCCAGGTATCCATTGATTTGTGTTGTTTTCTTCTTCACAGGTAATAATAAGTCGTCAATTCGATTCTGACTTTTTGCTTGAAAATGTCTGACGAATAAACGGTTATTCGTTCTGTTTCCTCACTCTGATTCAGGAGAGCTTCGATACGATGGATCTCTTGAGTGGTTAATGGTGGACAAGAATGTTCACGCAAGTCTTTATACCACTGATGCAACACGTCTTTGATCGAGATGAGACTCCAAGCTTCGTCCAGATACTCGTCCAATTTTTCTTCTTGACTCAACATCAGGCATTTATCGTGTTGAATTTGACTGGGATGATCGTTTTGACATCCATAACAATTTTTCTTGATCAATTCCGTCATTTTATCGACCAAGTGTTTGGCAAAACAGGAGACTAAATGTGCTTCTTGTTCTGGCCATCTCGACTTCATCATGATATCTTCTTCGTCTTTATCTTGAGATTCTTCTCCTTCCACGGTCTCCTCACATTCCATGTCCAAAGTTTCTCCACTTTGTAAAGAGGGATAACAGTCTTCCATGGCTTCTAGTAATCTAGAATGACTTCTCTCAAACTGTTGATTTCTATGGTATTATCGAATTCTGCATACAGGATGACGTTCACCGTGTCTGTTAGAGCACTCGAAAACTGAAGTTCCACACGAATCTGGCCTGATTTTATAGGGTGGAAATGTCCCTCGTCGCTGCCTTGGTCTGGAGTGAAATCAAAAGCCCACAAAGCATAGCCTCCGTCATAATCGTCGTACGTAGTGCCGTGACTGGTGTTGGTTCCTAACTGGCCGGTGTTTTCGTACAGGGACAAGTACGATCTCAAGTAATTCGACTTAGTCCTATCGACGTTATTAAAGACAGGTTCGAAAGGTCGGGTACACAAGGTCTTGCCGCCGCGAATGACTTCGATCTTGGACACGCCAAAGTGTTGAAAGTTGAAAGGATTTTTATCGATAGCTCCGTTGAAGGCTGTATTCTCGACGATACCAAGGATCAAACGTTTGGGTAGCTGTCCTTGGAACAGATGATCTTGGATCATGGATCGCTGTCCAGCAGGAATGGTGAACGTTTTCACTTCCACACGTCGGATCGGATACTTGGCGGTTGTTCTGCTCAATGTCTGACTGATGTCGTTTCCCACTTTAGGTAACACTTCCACACGACGCACGTAGAGTCTGGCTTCTTGGATGACAGTTTTGTAATCGTTACTATTAGACAACAGATGGAAAGCGGCACTGTTGCGATTGAGTCTCAAGCGGACATCCACTCCGTTCCGCAAATACTTTTCTTGCAACCACATGTCCAAATGTAAACGATCCATCTGTTCTAAACTACGACTTAGTGCAATTTTCTTTCTTCGTTCTATAAATCCCGATAAATTTTGAGCATCCCCATCAATTGTAGTGCTGTCGAACTTTGCACCTAATGCGTCAGGCTTCCATACAACGCAAGCATCCAGATCAGTGTTTTTGGCTTCTTTTCCGTACGTCAAGAGATTTTCCAGGTACGCTCGGTAAGGGTAAGTATCCATGCTGCTACTGACCAGTTTGTTATTCAAATACAAGTCCACTCCACTGAACAAGGAATGCATGAAATTGTTGATGGGAGCTACTCTGGACGTATTAATGAGAGGGTCACCGTCCACTTCAGTTACTTTGACTTTCAAGTACAAATAACTGCTATTCAGATCGATGTAATCTTCGGGCTGTCCTTTGATTTCAAACTCGATGGGAGCGGAATCGGTCAATGAGGAGACCGGGTGAAATTCCACCCACTGGGATTCTTGCATCGTCATCATGGTGGGGGGCATGGTAAACAGATCCAATTCCGTCTTGGAATAGGCGCAAGACTCTCGGAGCATCATTTTGTTCTGTTCTTTCTCAATAATCGAAAACGTCTAAGTCTCGAACGGTTCTTCTTTTCTTGGCCTTTCTAGCTTGAAGTCTGGTGAAAGGGTGTTTTCTTCGTCGTCTCTTTCTGCCTTGTCCTTGCTGAATGCCTGACTCGGTAGCGTGCAGGGCATTTATAGGTGTGTCTCGGCGACCCAAAATGTCTTTGCCCGTTTGCAGCAAGACATTTTTGCCTGCCCTCATGAAGGCTTCTTTAGGGTTTTGTTTGTCGATGATGACATTTTGGAGAAATTCTTTGCCTTGCGTCAGTGCCACATCTTTCAAGGCGTGCAATCCGCGTGTCACCATCGGTTTCAACACCGGAGCCACCGAACGAAAGGCCGATTTTAACATATCTCCTAAACCGTGTCCTCGCTGTCGAGCCACCCCTCGGTACACTGGATACATGACTTACGAATCGTGAGAGAACCGTTTTCGAAAATGGAGTTTCACCGTGACTTTTCCTTTGGTGAATGGAATATTTTGTCCCAGATCTCCTTTTATAGCAATGTTGACCGTGTCCAAATACGACTTGCTGACAGGCAAATAGTGAGGATGGACAAATTCGCGGTGGACGTGGTAAGTGTTCCCACCTTCCTCGTCAGTGACCGTGGCAGAATTTACTTTGAAAGGAATGGCACGTAGTAACGGCACGGAGGTGTGTCCCACCACGTTGTACTCCACCACATCGGAGTACACGAAGATCAAATTCAGTCCTTGGTTCAGTTCTACCGGGTAACGAAAATACCTTGCAAAATGCATGTCGTTGTCAATGTCTGCCCTTTTAATTTTTTTGGTCTGCTTATCCGTGACCAAATTGAGGTCTCCACCCAAAATGTCATACAATTCAGGGCAAAATTTAATACGTATACTTCTATCCTCACTTTCAAATTTGATGAGTAGACGGTGAGACTGTTTGTGGTACTCCATGGTGACACGTTTACCTTCTTTGGTCAGAACTTTGTCAAAGGTTGCATAGAATTTGTCAGCGATGGCTTCCACCAGATGTTGACCACTAAAATAATGGCCTGGGTTAATTTTAAAGTGATAAACGAAAAGAGGAAGAGGAGGAGGAGAAGAAGAGTCACTGCTGCGGGGTAATAGCTCCTTTGCAGAATGTGAGTTATGTTGAGAACTGCCCGTCATCTTTTGCTGCAGTGTTGGGTCCAGAATTTCGACGTCAAAAGTGTTTTGAGTTTCAGTGATGTTTTTGATTTGTGTTGGGTGAATGATTTCTACTAAAGCCACTTCCCAATGGGCTTCGTGATCTAAGGGGATGGCTTGATTTAATTTGGCCGTGTAACAGCACAACGTGTTGTGGGGAAACACCTCCATGGAACTGTCACTGGGTAAGGTTAAGTAAAATTGGTTTTGGTGACTCATAATTCCAGAGTTCTGTGGCTGTCCGAGGGGTTAGTGGATGTCAGAGGCGTGTCTCCGCCCAAAATGGGGTTCTGGTTGTGGTTGTTGTTGTTGGAGTGGTGACTGGCACTGGCACTGGACACAACGTTCCCGTTCGAGGAGAATTTCAGGGAGGGATTGGGAAGCAGGTAACCGATGCAACTGCTCAATAAAATGGTCCACAATTGTTTGTCTCCTTGTTGCAAACTCAAATTGGCAATGGCTGCCCCGATGACACAATACACCACGAAGATTTGGCAGAAAAAGACGATTTGCGTTTTAGGCACACGTTCTCCACACCACACCCACAAGGGTTGTTTTTGTAAATCTTGCACAGAAGAACTAGGTGAAGAAGGAGTGGTCGACGTAGCTGCGTCTGCTGTGTGAAAGGGCATGATGGTCACTTCTTCTTTTTATAGTCGATGACTTGCGAAGCGTCGATCCAAGAATCGAAACTGGGTGGATATCCTTTCCAACGTACTTTGACTTCTTTGACGCGTCGTTTGCCCACTTTACGGGTTCTGCGTTCGAGAATGCTTTCGATGTCGTACACGTCGTCTTCTTTTTTGGTGACACGTTGTAACTCGGGCAAATAAAACGTTCCTTTGAGTACTTCTCCGTTCATGTCTTCCAATTTATAGACGGCAGGATGACGGCCATGCACTCGTCCAGTGACGCGAAACAATTCGGTCGTCCAGTTAGGTAAGTAACCTTTGTAGAAAGTGCGTTTGGTTTTGCCAATGCGCACCCAATCTCCTACGGCCAACTCTCCACTTTTCTTGGGGACAGCCCTCCTCGGGGACGTACCGAACAGGCGCTCAAACACAAGCACTTCGTTGTCGGGAGTCACGTCTTGCGGGGCACGTCCGATGCTTCGATGGTAAGATTGGTTGTACGCTTGCACCAGGTGCGGTAAGATGTCGATGTACTTCAGAGTGTGGTGATGCGTAAAATATTTCCACATGCGTTCTTTCAAAGTGCGTTGAAAACGTTCCACGATGCTGGCTTTCGTTTCGGGATTCTCGGTGGTAAAAAAATGAATGTCACGTTTCTTTAATTCTTTTTGGAAAGCTTGGTTCAGAAATTCGGTGCCTTTGTCCGTTTGCCATCGAAGAGGGTGACGACCGCTTTGTTTCAACACCCGTTGCAGGGCTCGCACTAACTCGCTGCTCGATTTGGAAGTCAAGGGCACGACCCAAGCAAATTTGGAAAAGACGTCGATGACACAAAACAAATATTTGTAGCCACGATTGTAGCTGGCCAAATGAGAGACATCGGCTAAATCGGCTTGCCATTGATGATCGATGCCTTCCACTCGGGTGCGACTTCTGGCAAACTTGCGTCGAATGGGTTTGTGTAAAGTGTAGGTAGCTTGTTCTTGTAACCATCGTTGCACCTGAGGTAAACGGAGACTTTTCAGTCGCGTTTTGGCAGCACGATACAATTTTTGAACTCCTGCGTAACCTGCAGGATGCGAGGGATCGTAGTAAATGCTGGCTAAGACTTTTTCCATTTTTTATTTTTTGTGTTGGTGTGTTAATAAGTCACCCACTCTTCGGTGATGCTACTTTGGGTGGGACGAAAGGGTGGTTTGGAAACGGATTTACGTGTCCGATGGGCTACGGGAGTAGAAGTCGAAGGTAGTGGTGGTGGTGGTGGTGGAGGTGGCAATGGAATGGCTTTGGTTTTCTTTTCTTTTTTCGCTTCTGGTTTCCCTTCTTTCTTTTTCACTTCTGTCGAAGGAGGCGTGGACATCATCTTTTTAACCCAAGCTTTCATTTCTTCTCGTTGGGGTGTGGGGGACGGGGTCAACAAGGATGCTGCAATCTTACTCGAAATGGGAGCTGCTGACGGTGTTTGAAACACTTCGCGCGTCTCTTCTTCCTCAGGTCTTTGTGGGGTAGCATCTCTGGTGACCCTTGGGGATGGTAGTGGTGGTGGTAATGATGATGATGGTGGTGGACTTTTCATCAAGGTCTTAAAATCTTTTAGAGTGGGTAAAGCTGTTTCGTCTAAAGCTTTCTGGTGAAAGAGTTGCAGTCTTTGCAAGAGTTGACCGTACTTTTGCGATTTTTCTGTTTCGGACAAATCTTGGCGATCCATCAAGGATTGCAATTCGTGTTGTAACTGGGACATCTCGCTCAAATGGGGATTGGGAGGTAAATGCGGGGTACGTTGTTCTTGCCACCGATGGTATTCCATCCATCGTTTGTAAGGCACTAAAGCTAGTTTTCGTCCTTCCATGGGGTTGTCAGGGGTGAATTCTGAGATCTTGGGACTTCCGAGGGCCTTTTTATCTTGCTCCCACCAGTCCTCCCAACATGGTTCCCAAGACTCCTTTCAGTATGGGGCCTAACAAGAGAGGTAAAATGCCTCCACGTTGGACCAACATCTTCTTTTTTTGACGAATGGGAATTTTCTTTCGAACCATTTGGCGAAGAACGTGATGATGTTTGCCTAAGCATTGTTTCTGGTGTTTGGACAAAGGGATCGTGCCTTTCAAAACGTTCAAACAACATTCGCACACGGTATCGATGACCTCTTTGGAGGCCGTTTGAATGAGTTTTTTTCGTAGGGGTGGAGAAGCTTTGGACAGGACAGATAACATGTCCCCATGTTCGGCTAAACGTGGTGGTAGTCCTTTCCTTTTCTTTCCTTGGGGTTTTCTGGAGGGTGACATCTTTGCTTGTGGGTTTCGGGACATTCACCAAACAGACACTAACGTCGATGACTTAACACACACCCTTTTATCTTTTATTCGGGACTATCGCTTTGTCATAAAGGTGACAATGTTTTTCCCAAAATCGCCAAGGAATCCTCCCCTTTGTTGACGCCTCTTTTTCTTGGAACGACTGTGTCTTTTTTTAGGGTAACGTCGATGCTTGGCTAAGCGCTTTGTCGGATGACGCGTCTGTCTTTGTCTCTTTCTTTTGTGGCTTCTTGGAGGTGACATCTTTTACAAGTTCACTGATACCCCGAGTTGGCCACAGGTCTTTTTTATACTGGAACGCGTCGCCACTGATTGTCTTTACGTCGTATCAGTTTGAGGACAGGCATGACACGTCGTGCAGGGGTACGCAACGGACTAAACCGAGCCAGTTCTTGCTTGGACAAATCCAGTAAACTTTGTAACATGCCCGATCTTTCATGGACTTTGATTTTGGGAGAAGGTACTTTGTGAGCAGCAGCCACTGCCGCTAAATGGGAGGGTCCTGCCACTGGGGAAGTTCTTTTGGGGGTCATCAACGGAGAAGTTCTTGGTGTGATCAACGTCTCCAATTACTCTTCAGTTCCTGGTGACATCAACGGAGAAGTGGACAAACGTGAGGCTGCCGGAGACGCAGTAACCGCTGTGGCAGGTCGTGGTTTGCGAGTGTAAGGTTGCGTCCTGGCCGAAGTGCCTCTCTTGCGACTAGTTTTCTTCTGTGGACTTTTCTTTTTCTGGGGACTTTTTTCTGTTTCTTTTTCTGGGGGCTTTTTTTCTTTTTCCGGGGTGGTGTCTGGTAAGAGGAGGGTCCTGCCACTGGAGAAGTTATTCTTCTTGGGGACCTGGTCTTTTTCTTTTTCTTCTTGGGGCTTCGTTGGACTTTTGTCTTGGGGATAACTTTGGGGGCATTAGGATCCCATCTTAAGAGTGAGCGAATGATGACCCCTCCTAGAGTACCGCTCCCTCCAGGTTTCAAAATGATTTGTTTTTTGGTTTGAGTGTCGATGCGGGGATCGGCCAGTTGGACCAAAGCAACTTTGTTTCGATCGAAAAAGCGTTGGGTTTGATGAGGAATCTGAATGATTCCTTGGAGTATTTGACGTGCTGTCACCGTGAACCATCGTAAGACTTCTTTGAGACTAGATTCTAAGACACGAGCTCGTGTTTGTGGATTTTTTTCTCGACTGATGCCATACAAGGCACGAATCAATTTGACGGGAAGATGCGACTGAAGGGACGTCATGTTCACACTGTGTGAGACAGACGAAAAAGGGTCTGAGGTTTTTATAGATTTTTTTATGGGGAGTGAAATGAAGTCGAGGACGGAGACGTGTACAGGACAGGCCCTCCGTCTTGGCACCAGTGGTGAAACAAGTGGGTACGAAATCGCAAATCCTCGGGGGTCGTAGGTTTCAAATCGACGAGTAAATAGGCGTGTGGCGTTTGAGTGGCATCGTCGTACGCCTGAGTCAGCCAAGGCGTTCCTAACTGTTTGGCTAAGACTTGCACTTGCGATTTATCTCGAGAGCTTTTAAACAAGACCACGTAATGCGCATTGAGACTGATGGTGCGATGGGCTTTACTTTGTTGAAACAAATTTTGGGTGATGTAAACGACACTGGCATTACGGTGATGCCCTTTGCGCGTAAACCACAATTTAATTTCTTCTTCGTCTTCTCCTAACATGTCGTCGAAAATGACCAAATGGGTTTGACGGGAGTCAGAGACGATGCCGTCGTCTTCTTTAGGAATGCCTTCCACAAACACGATGGAATCGCCTTGACTTTCTCGCAAGAGGCTGTACGCCGATTGCCACTCTTTGTAACACCACACGATCCGTTGAGGGGGCCGATCGATCAAATGATGTTTATGTTCAATCAAACGTTTGCCGAATTCGGTTTTGCCAGAACCGCTAGGTCCAGCAATGAGCATGTTAAAGGGATGGCGAAGATACAAAGCCTCCCAACTGGCACGATCTAAGTGTTCGTCGATGACTTTGACAGTAGAGGAAGAGGGAGCAGAGACAGTAGAGGTAGCCATGGTGTGAGAAATGTTACTTGTGACACGAAAACAAACAAGACAAGAGTTTATATACTTTTTCAGAACACGTTTATTGAATGTTTTTTTTTAAACATGAATACGAAAGACAAAAATACATAAAAGCCAAAGGCTTAAGTACAAGGATAAAAGGCACATGATAACGATGAACGTGGAATAAACACAAGTGTCTGTACAACAACCACATGTTTTGGGTAATGTTCTAACCAGTTCTATAGTAGGGGGTAAGGTCACACAAGTGTCCTCCCGAAAGGGTCTTTCAGGTCTGTCCACGACAGTCCTGTCCTGGGTGACGGGTTCTTCTGGCACCGTCACTAACACGGGTTGAAAAGTAACTTTTTTCCTTGAACAACTCTCGTGCATACTGGGCCACTTCTTGGGTCCAAGCCTCAAAACCCCATTCTTTCCAGGCACGGACATCTGTCCAATGGGGATGTAAGTCACAAGCTACACACACATCGTCATACACGTCTTGGGTAGCTAAAAGTTGACGAATCTTTTTTTCCTGTTGAGGTCGAGAAGTATCCAGATGAAAACGCAAGGCTTTGAGCAAAAGGAGTTTTTCGTGACCATTTAAGGCCATTGAGGTGGTAAGTACTGATCGTAAAGAGTCCACAAAGAATCGGCTGGTAAACGAAATCCCAAAAAACAAGTCACTAAGACACACACCACTTGTCGTCCCAAATTGAATGGATACAGTTCTTGTAATAATTGATGGTAATGATCCACGGTTTGAATATGGTCATTGAGTTCCTTCCACGGAATCTGTTGGATGACATGTGACATAAACCGTGGCATGGCAGCCTGTTTTTATATTCTCTTTTTTTTGGATGCAATACACGTACTTTCTAGCCAGAGATCTTCGTTCTCCAGTAGGGAATCTAAATCTTGCATACTGTAACCGAAACGTCAGAGTTCGTTTAGAAGTTTCCTCTTCCGCTAAGCAGATTCCACGTAACAAATGTTGGTAATCCTTTAACTTGTCTTCCTCAATGCGTTGCACTAGGTGAATCTCGAAGTAACCATAATTATGAACATGTCGATCATTAGCGACCTCAAAGTGTTGAACAATGTCTGACCATTGAAAGAATTTCTGACGAATCAGTTCTCTTATACCATTCAGGTACCAGTGGTTAAAGATCTGGTGACGTAACGGATGCAATTGTTCTTTGCGTTTCACTTGTATTTTGATCAGTTCTCGGTAAATGCGTTCTCTCAACTCCACAGGCAAAGCACGAATGTTCTCTAGCAAAGTATCCATGAATAGGTCATACTAAATCCTCTTTGGTCTGACACAAGAAATGTACTGTTTGCACAAACATGGTTTTACTTCAGTGTCGAATTTAAATCGTTGAGTCACTAATCTACACATTACAATTCGTTCAGAAGTTTCCTCTTTCACCAAGTTGACATTGTGTTCAAGATGTTGGTAATTCGTTAACTCTTCCTCTGGAATTCGATGCAGTACGTTTGCAATGATGTAGGTAGAATCGTCCATACCAAACCAATCCTTTTTAAAACTAGACGATCGTTCATCAATGTCTGTCCGATGAAACACTTTCAATTGAATCAATCCTTGTATAGCCTTCAGGTACCAGTGGTTCAAACACCGGTGACGTAACGGATGCAATTGTTCTTTACGTTTCACTTGTATTTTGACCAGCTCTCGATAAATGCGTTCTCTCAACTCCTCAGGCAAAGCACGAATGTTCTCTTGTAAAGTATCCATGAACAGATTATTATGGTAAGAAGTTACTTCAATGTCTCGGTCCCACTAAAGGTAAGTAATGACAATTCGGTGACCATCGAGCATATTCAACGTAGGCCGAATCTTGCGGTTCCCAGTGGTGAAGTGACACACCGCAACTGAAGCACTTGACTTTATCTCCTTCGCCCAAGTAGAAAAATCCGGCTCTGGCTAATTCTTCGGGGGTCGGTCCTCCCAGATACTTTGGCCATTTTCCTTTGAACGATTGAAGACGATTTTCAAAGTCGCAGTATTCCGACAAACGCACAGGAAACGAATATTCGTCTTTCACAGGTTCGTTTCGATGAGGGTTGAGTGACATGGGTAGGAGTTTGCTCAGGGCTGGATGACATCCGTAGGGGGGTAGACGTGAAGGTGAACATTCCCCTTTAAAACGAAACCGAGTAAAATGTCCAAGAGGACGAGCAGCATCGCTTTCGCATCCCACAGGTTTGACACGCACAGCATCACTTTCCATGATAGGGGTAGGGGCACTAAAGTTCCCATGATGCTTTACGGCATCGCTCAGGTCACAAGGTACAGCATCGTATCCATCGCAAGGCTCACAATCGCACTCGTCTGCAAACTCCGTTACGCAATTACAATGGTAACCACATGGACAATCGCATTTTCCTTCCGGACATTTTCCGTCGCAATGTCTGGGTCTTATCCATCCAATATTAGTCACACTAGAGGAAGATACAACTTTTTTACAATCCCCAAACTGGAACGATGTCTCTTTCAAAGTATTCATCTTGTTCGCTCGGTCTTGGTAGTCACAATGAACTATCGATCTTGCCTAGGGTTCCTTTTTTTATATACAGACCAATACCGACGTGACCGTACGGTAAGGTGAAATGATTGGGAAGTCGAACTCGCTTCTGGTATACAATTTGATAGACTTTTTCCAAGGGTCGACTGACGATGTGGTGAGTGAGTAAACGTACAATTTTGTTCGGTTGGTAGGTGGTCACTTTAAAGTTTCCATCCTCTCCCGATTGCAAGGCTTCTTTCAATCCCCAAAGTTGACCACTCAACTGGTACGATAATTCAGAGTCAGTCCTTTCACTTTGCACGTCGTGTGCACTTCTCCTTGTTTGTCACGGTATTCGTAGCCGTAATTTTTGGGACCACCACTGACGAAACTTAGAATCTTGTCGTCGGGATGCTCGTCTGTCCAGGCTCCTAAACGGTCTCCTGCGATGTCAGGGTGATGTTGAATCGGGTGATGGATGTAAATGCAACTGTCCGTGTCAAAGTACAGGACGCGTTCTTCTAACAGTTCTAAAGCTTCGTACAATTTTAAGCGAGCATGGGTTGTCACGTAAGCCGCAATGATGACATTTCCAAAAGGGTCGTCTTGTACAAAATCCAGATCTTCTTCGTAATTGACCAAGATCAAATCCTCTCGAACGACGTCCACGTGTTTCATGTATTTGGTTTTGTCGTGAATCATCTGGAAGTAGCGGGAAGGTTCTGTCAAATATTCCGTCTTGGGTAAACACGGTCGTTGTGCCATTTTACCCCACAAGCAATTTAACATCACTTTGGCAAACGATCGCCTGCCTTCGTTTTTCTCGATGTGGTCTAAAGTGATGCCTTCTTGTTCGTAGTATTTCTCTTTGAATTGTATTTGGTCTTCGGGAGTGTGACATCAGGAAGGATAGCCGCTGGCTTCTTGCTTCAGTTTCAAAAAGGCATCCACGTAGTCGGCGAAAATGCCTTTCTGACTGGGATCACCCTTGTGGTATTGTTGTGTCTTGGGAAAGTGACAAATTTCGTACACTTCTAACAGTTGGTATCCCATGTCCAAAGCTTTGAACAATTCTAAGGTGACCCAGGTTCCTGTCAAGGCCCGTTCTTCCTGGCTGTGATGACAAGGCTGGTCTTGGTTGCACGTTTCGGCACAAGTACGGCACAAGGGAAACATCAGTTTGCCTTGACAATGGTGAGGTAAGACGGGATAGTAGGGGTTCGTGGGAGGCAAAACTTTACACTTGATCAAGCCTTCGTATTGTCGAATGTTTTTCAGGTCGATGTGTTCCGTTAACAATTGCGGGTGCCCTACAGGAAAGCGACAATATTTGCACACGTAGGGATACAGCGAACACACGTCCAAGTATTTGATTTCTTCTCCTTTCTCTTCGTCGGCTTGGTACAGCAAACAGGTGGCATTGGTCCTTCCTCCGTACAAACTATCCCGCGGGTTCAGCGGGTCCATGAACTGGTAACTTTCCACGAGGCGTTTAAACTCGGGATCGGTTTTCATATGGTGATCGTACTCGTGTTCCCACATTTCCACCACTTGGTATCCTTGCTGTTCTAACTTTAGGCGTCGCTGACAAGTGTCCTGGTACAAGTCTTCCATCGTTCGTTGCAAAAACTGATTTTTAGTGCCACGGTCAGGGTAACAAACAGGACATCCGTGAAATAAGCAACCGTTAAACTCGTACACGATCTTGGGGTTTTCTAAGTCCCAGCCATCGACCGAATACGTTCCGATGGTCTTTTCGCCCCCTCCGTTGCGGGCATGCTGAATCCACTTGTCTTCCTTGTCGCACAAGTAATGTAACCAGCGTAGGGCTTTGACCGAGTATTGACGCTTGACAAAGTGGGTCGTTTGAGGGCTGATGACAGCCACGGTGTTTTCAGGCATGAATCGTTGTCGATACACTAGGGAACACGCTTTTGCAATGGTGCAAGCTTCTTTCAAAGGATCGACCCCTCCGTGTTCCATGAACAGTTCTCGAAATTTTCCACAGCAACGTCGTAAAATGTCCACGTCGGAACGACAATACTTTAGCATTTCTTCCTGAAAGTCGAAAGGGTCCGAGGGGTGAATCTGGTACTAAGCGTAGAAAGCTTCTCGTTGTTCGGTACGCATGTTGTCGGGGTCGTAATAGTGAGCCTCAGGCAAATGGGGTAGAACGGCGTGTTGATTGGCTTCCGTATTGAAAAAGTGTGGAAAGTACCCTTTAGCCATTTCTGTCATTCCAAACGTTTTAGGCATTCGACTCAAAGGCATGGCCAAGTAACTCATCGAATCTTTAAACTGTACTTGCCCCACTTGCATGAAAATGATTTTGGCTCCGTTCAAAGTGACTTTAGGACGTTCGGTGCCTTGTTCCGTATAGTACCTGAGAAGAAACTGTCGATCGTATCCGGAAAAATTGTGAGCCATCACTGTGGCATGACGATGACAATCTCCGTAACGTTCGATGTCCTCTTGGCTCCACGTCTTGTCGACGGGGTCTAAGACCCATTGGGCGAAATCGGCTAACGTGTTTGGCCCCCGAAAGATTTTTTTCACGTCCTCCAGGAATCTTGCTGCAGTAAGGGCAATGACTGAAGATAGGTTCTTGAATACACTTCTCGCACGCTCGATGAGCCACGCAGAAATTAGGGATGTGAATGCCAGTCTCTTGCATGCATTCGAAATCGAAAAAGATGAAATTGCCTTTCTTCTTGTGACCGTCCTCTTTCTCTGGTGGGGGTTGGTATTTTTGCACGTAACATTCGTGTTCCAAGTCCACGATGTGGTGACAAATGTGACATTTTTTCTTTCCTGAACATACGTGTGTCTTGGTATTATTGGTACGTATGACTTGTTCACACGTAGAGCACAATCTCAGGAGTTGACAAGCGCATTTCTTCTGTGAACCTTGCGTCTTCAGATGTTGTTGGTAACAGGTAGGGCTGACAAACGTGCGCAGACAAGTTGAACAAGACACTGGTTCTTCGCTCAGACAGGGTGAAGAGGCCAAACATCCTGGGCATTTCGATCCACAATGCTTGTGTTGCTCTCGATTGTTATAACCATAATCACATTTCTCACAATAATAACCGTATCCTAGGAATCCAGTGATACTGGTAATGGTATCGAAATGTTCATCGTGATAATAGACATGAATGTATTTTCCGTCCTTAAATTCTTGGCCTCGAAACAACAGAGGCCCGCGGATTTCTTGAGGGTGCACTTTCAAGGTGTAGCGTGGAGCTAGGGCATCTTGCAATTTTTGCATCTCAGGAATGCCACAGGGTGTGTCTTTGGACAGGCCAGCTTGTTGTAACAGGAGTTCTGCTTCGTTTCGTTGTTTGGCTCGGTCGGATTGTTGAATAGTTTTCCAGGTTCTTTTCCATTCTACCGTGTCGTTCTTGTTGGCATAGGTTCGTCCCACCACGATGGCACGGGCTAAACACATCTGGTCATGAGGGTTGTTAATTCGGACGAGACTTGTTTTGGTGTTGCGAAGGTCGTCCACCAATAACATCTTTTTGCGTCCTGTCCCTTGAGGAGGAGAGACGTGGGAGCAGCAGGGAAGTTCTACAGACCAGACGGTTCCAGCAAAATAAAGCCTCCTACGAGAACTTTCTCCGTAGAAGCCTCAGAATGGAAAAATAACGCTTCCCACGAAAACTAATTTGCGTAAATTCGACCCGGAGTGCATTTTTTGTGTGCAAATTATATCATTCTGGACAAGGAAAAAATACGATTTTTCGGGGGTGGGGGTGGGAAAATAATCGGGTGTCGATAAAGTTTGCAAGGAAAGGGCTGCAATTTCATGAATAAATTTGATCAAGACCGATTCGATACCTACTACGCGGATCATGAAGATTAATCGTGATAAATCCGTGCGGTGTTGCCTGAGCGCGACTGAAGAAATTTTTAAATTTATTTATGTCCATATCACCGTTACACCAGGTCTGATGAATATTTCTTAGTGTGTGAGTATCAACGCCATTGAACACCGATAAAATATTACAATTGTCTCTAATGACTTTCGGAATTTGCGTATATCGCTGCGTCACGTAAATCACATCGGTATTCTTGTGACGGCCACGCGAAAATATCCTAGCTGGGTTGGTCTGCTTATCCAGCATCACATCATCGAAAACAACAAGATTATTAACATCGCCGTCTAAATTTTCCACCGATGGAGCTTCATTGATATCCGTGATGAATTCGATTGTGCCCTCATCAGTATTATCGCTAAATTCCTTTAGTACTTGATAACATCGCTGATCGTCAACGGATGGCGCAACCAAATACAATTTGTCCCATTTTATCCATCGCATTAACAAATTTAACAACAACTGTGTCTTTCCAGATCCTGACGGGCCAATGATTATCATTCTTATCGAATTTGGTAATGCCGCGTTATGTTTCATTTGCTCGCGTTTCTTCGTGGCGGAAAAATCAATTACATTCATGTTACTATAATACATGGATCTATATTGTGTTAAGTGTCGCACGCGCACTGCTACGATAAATCCAATCGAAATCGTTACACGTAATAACAGAAACGCAGTTAAGGGTGAATGTGAAGTTTGCAAGACAATCAAGTTTAGATTTGTAAAAAAAAAAGTAGAACCGGAGGAGACATCACAACCTCCTTAACAAATTTACCTGGAGCTCCTTGGGCGAAATATCCCGGAGAGAAGCATCTGCCAGGATATAATTACTGCGGACCCGGTACGAGGCTAGATATGAGACTCAACGATAATAATCAACCAAATTCGGGTGAAGATCCAGTAAACGCCATTGATAACGCATGCTACTACCACGATCTTGCGTATCGTAGCGGGGATTTAGAACAAAGACATCTCGCTGATATTAGGTTAATTCACGCAATAGACGCAATTCCTGATAAAAATTTTAGAGAGAAATTAGCAACTTGGTTGATAAAAGGTGCGATGAAAGGTAAATTAGTATTCGGAGCTGGTAAATAATAATGGAGCAAATATATTATTCTCCGCGAGGATTCTGGCGAGGAAAATCAGCAATTGCTAAACTTGCTAAGGCAGCAAAAGTAAAGCATTCGGTTGCTGAATCGTGGCTATCGAGGCAGGCGGCGTGGCAAATTTATCTTCCTCCACCTAAAAAAATACCGTACGCAAGTTTCTTCGTCAGTTTCCCTAATGAAGTCCATCAAGCTGATTTAATGTTTCTTCCTCACGATACCGTTGACGGAGTTACATACAAGTATGTTCTGACAGTTGTTGATATTGCTAGTAGGTATAAAGAAGCAGAACCGTTATCGAATAAAACAGCAACGGAAATTGCAAAGGCATTTGAGAAAATTTACTTGCGATCTCCATTGACATGGCCGAAGCTTCTTCAGATTGATCCAGGACGAGAATTCCTCGGTGCGGTTACTTCATTGATGAAAAAAAATAATGTTAAAATCCGCCGTGGCGTAGTTGGTGTTCATCGTAGTCAGGCCATCGTTGAAAGATTCAACAAAACATTAGCTGAAAGATTATTCGGATATCAGTACGCGAGAGAATTTATCCAAGATAAACGATCTCACGATTGGGCAACAAGATTACCTCATGTGATTAACGCACTAAATAACGAAGTAACACGAACAATATCAATGAAGCCCGCAATTGCAATTACAAAAACAAATATACCACTAAAGCGAAATTCTACTATTCCACCTGTGCTAGGTAGCGTCACTGTCAGATATTTATACAAGGAAGGGGAAGCCGAGGGAGGAAGAAAAAGAGCAACCGACCCAACTTGGAGTGTCACGACACATAAAATATCAGCCGTAACAAGATCATCAGGAAGACCAGCAATTTATTTTCTAGATTCGCTAGCGCCACAACGAGGATTTACCAAAGAAGAATTACAAATAATACCGAAGGATACTCAACTACCGCCATCGTCGTTAATGTGAAATTTAATTCTACCTAACTGAGATAATTTTCTTACTCGAGACACGGCTAGATAAACTAAATTTGACCAAGAAATTCTATCATCGACAATCCAAACTTGGCCATGCACAGTCAATCCCTGCGATGAATGTATCGTTGTTGCGTATCCGAGTTTCCATGGTGATCTTTCTGCGTTTATCGCATCATTGACAAGATTAATATCAACGAAAATAATATCATTCAAAACTAATATTTTTTCCTCTCCGCATGGCAAATTAACATTGATATTTTGTTTCCTGGTATCAGCGGGCCTGTAACACAACGGTACCTGTAATGTTGGAAATTTCTCACAATGGAGTTTGAATAACATTTCCTGAATAGCATCGCGAACAATTTTCCTGCTAGCAACAATCAGATGATCTGGACGCCACAAATTTAGAAAAATATCCATCGAAGTTTCGTAGATTATTTTTCTCATTACATCACATTGAAACTTATTCGGTTGTAATCGAATTATTTTCTTAAATTCGGTCAGTAAAATATCATCAGATCTATAATCAGCGTCAGTCTCTTCATAATAGTCAACAAAGTTCCTAAGCCATTCATGAGGAGATTCACCATCAATAGGATCGGGTTGACCGTGATCTCCGCACATTATTACGGCGGTATTTTTTCCTTCCAGCCAACCCAGGAATGATTTTAACACAACTAAATTTACCGTGCAAATTTCATCAAATATTATAATCTTGTTGATATATTTATTTCCCATGCGAGCCGAATCCCACAATCCACCGCTGTACTTGAAATAACTATGATACGTGCCAGAATTAACGCCGCGTTGTCTTATTTCTCGCGCTAATCTGTGAGTTGGAGTCAGCACGATCATATCAGAGTTTGAAAATAAATTTATCGCTCTTGTTGTTTTACCACTACCACCAGGACCGTTCATGTAGACAAATTTACTTCGTGAAATCGGATCGAATGCAGATGCTGCTGTTGATACTTCATCGCATTTATCTCGATGAAATTTATCGCAATCTTCAACATCCGCGTCTTCGCAATAATCTAGAATATCCTCGTTTTTTATTCTCCAAGTTCCCCAGGAACCATCAGCGATTAAATTTTCCAATCTACACTGATATTTCTTATCGATATAAAACGAGTCCGTTGCAACCCTTACCGCGATATCAGAAAATTTATTTATCATCGATAACAAATTGATACTTACATAGGCGAGCATTGATGATCTCAAATGAGTATACTGCGCTGATTCTCCATCGAGATAACTAATCACGGTACCTAACTTCGTTCCATCAATAATAATATTTTCTCTGTTGCAGAATATTCCACGCGATACCGTATCGGCAATAATAAAATCCATCTCAGCATCATTGATAAACAACCTAGCGTGGCGATGTTTATGATCAACTGATCCTCCTTGAGTAAATTTACCAATAATTTTTCTTCCGATATCTTTTGCATTTTCACAATCCGTTGGCAACCACACTTCGGTTTGTTTTCTATACGATATAATCGCCTCGCTCACCGTCAACGATATTAACATCGATGAATCCAGCATATATCTCAACAATACCGTAGGGACCCATCTTCGCTGAGATAAATGTCGACCAAACCAAATATAACAAATTTTATGCAAGTTTGTAGCAAACTCGAATGAAGTAACATGAGCGAATCCTGTCATGACAAAATCAGGTAACGGTCCGTTAATTGCGACTCTCGTCATCTCACTGGTTGGATGACCAAATTTAGTAAAGTAATCTGCACAATCGCCATATCCGAGGAAACTTCCAGGATAGCATGCGCTCATATCAACGGAAATCATGTCTTCGAAATAATATTTGGTATTCCATAATCCTCCATGACCGTATTCGATGCAGCTAAGTTGAATATCATTGAGAAATTCATTCCTCGTAGGTTTCCACGAGTTTCTCTCTCTGGCAGCGTGAGCAGCAACAGATGGAACCGTAAAACAGTTCGTTAATAACTGATCTGGATTTGATGAATACTTCACCGCGATATTTTTCATCGACTCATGTAATATTTCATCTCGGTAAATATCTCCTCGCGGCAGGATAAACTGATCGTATTTTTCTTCACTCGAAAATAACCAGACCGATATTGGATCAGACGCAGCTAATATTTTGATATACCTAAACATTGCATCAGAATTATCTTTCCCGGAATCTACGGGATAAAATTTAACAGAACGATCTCGTGGAAATATCATCACTGACTGCGACCACGCATGCGAATTATGATCAACAATTTCGATTGGTGTTCCTCGAGAACTATACGGCGATGAATATAATATTTCTCCCGATAATGTTTTTACCGTGATAGGAAATTTAAGTTTTTTACTCAACGCAGCAACATCGTCAATCGATGCACCATCAACAACTGTCTTTGCCCACATGTTAATTTTATCCAATCTCAATTGAGTCAGACCAGATCCTCGACGGGCATTCCTCATATGCTCGATAACTCGCTCAGCCACGCAGTTTATTTTCGGAGATTCTTTCATCGCAGGTAGATTTTTCACATCAGGATTATTATTCAACCGATAAATTCCATAGACAACAGCACTAGAAGGATACGCCCTAGCATAATAAGGACCGTCTATTCCCAATAACAATCCTGGCTTCGAATTTTTATCAAGAATAACATTTTTCTTACCGCCACGTACTGGATCTCGTTTATCGCGAATGATCCAAGTATCATCGGGCATTTGTGCAATAAATTTTATTCCAAAGATGAATCGTTCTTCCTTATGTGAGTTTTTTATATGTTCGATTATCTTTTTCGCTCGCTCTAGATTCATCGTAGCATCAACGGAGTTAGTTTTCCATGTCGACCAAACATGAATCGCTCCATCATCGAAAAATTCCTTCTTCGCACGATCTACTTCAGGAATGATATATTCTGCCTCATCAAGATCAAATGCATCCATTATTATATTTTAGACAAATGTTTAAATTATATAATGCAATGCAAATGGATAACAGTTGGATCAACAAAATCATACGATAAATCCTGCAGAGGTGAATATTGCGGAGCTCATATTTATGCAATTCGACGAGGTAGTAAAGGACCACAACGATGTTTAGTTTGTCAAGTTGGCACTCGAGGAAAGACACGATTGTGTTTGTCCTGTGGAGGGAAAAATTATCGTGAGTTACGGAGATATTATGAAAGAAAATCTTCCTCGATAATAACTTGCGAAGAAGATTATATTAATCGATTCAAAGCAAATTACGATTTAAACAAACAGAATATCATATATGGAAATGAAATTGACGATTCCTGCAATGAAAATCACGAACGAGTATAGATCACATCCAACCATTGAGGGTTACGAGGCATCATCAGATGGTACTGTCAGAAACATAAAAACGAAGAATCGTGTTGGTTTCGTTGGTAAATTTGGTTATCTTGCCTTCACTGTCAACAAAACAAACAAACAAAGAAAAACGAATTATTATTATCACCGGTTTATATTCGAGTGTTTTCACGGACCAATAGAAATTGGACTTGTTATCGACCACATTGACGGAAATAAACTAAATAACAAACCTTCCAATCTCCGGGCTGTAACTCCGAGTGATAATAATAAATTTGGTAATACTGGCAATTATCCTAAGTATTCAAGGGCTGTTAAATCAGTGAATCAAACAACAGGTGAGGAACTCGCCTTCGAGTCGATGTCCGCAGCTGCAAAATATTTCGTTATTGACTCACATTCGGTACAACGAGTTGCAGAAGGAAAATACAATGCGACGTTTTCTTATGATGCTGATTCGTGGATTAAATTTTCCTATACTCGAATAATATTTGATTCGGAAAATGAAGAAGAATAATTGAATATTACAAAATTAATATAATGAATGAGGAAACTATAAAAGACATCATTGGAGCGATTGATGATCTGAAGAAAAAAATAAATCTTCCATCGGATCTAGATACAAATAAAATTCGATCTGAATTCGAAACAATTGTTCAAGGAAAACTTGAATACAAATACACGCTACCGTCAGAATACAAATTAATAAAGAAAATTCAGATTGCGATATACCAATCACTTGCGACAGTCAGCGATGATCAAATTGAGGATTTTGTTAAATTATCGATGTTGGTAGAAGATGCTAGGTTGATTTTATCAGACGCATATGAATCACGAAAAATTACAAGTTCGCGTGTCAGACAGTTGAAAAGACTTGTCGATGAAAGTAAAATTAGGGAATCTTCCGATTCCTGAATATCTCCACAAAACAAAAAAAATGATTAATTTTGAAAATTCCCCTGGTTTTTATTTATTTTTTTCGCCCATTTTTTCCCGTGGACAGATTTACGATCTTACTAGCAAATTGATACTAACAGTTTCTCCTCGTATATCAAGTAAATTTCCTTTTTGATCCGTTAGTTTGAAATTTATTCTCGTCAATAACCGATTATGACATCGCAGGTAGAACGGATTTACCGGCTCCTTTATTATCAAATAACCAGGAGAGGCGCTAGGTGAAAACGAATACAAGACAAATCCCTGATGGGCTTGATTTGACTCTGATGAATCAACATTATAGCTACCCTCGACAACATCCGCGTGAAGATAAATCGCGATAACTTCCGTTATATTAACGATACCCGGCGATATATGCCGTCCGCCCCCAGTCGGATCGTTATTGTGTTTGAGAATCAATTCCGATTGTATTTTTTTAGTCCACGCGGCATGTAACTTCGGAAATAAATCATCGATGGTATCAGTGACGGATTTTCTCATCGCATCAACATCATAACCAGGAAATTTGAAATTTGGTAATGTTACCTCGGTTAATCCGAGTAATTCCATAAATTTTTGTTTTTCTCCTGAGTTTTTTATCAACTCGAATTTGCTAATAGGAAGAACATAGTCGGCAATTGATATATCGTCGACTATCGCCCGAATAAACATATCATGATAATATTCAATATCATTCGCAAGTTGATTTAAAATTTTCACGTGTTTGATAATTTCGTTACATGAACCAGATTTATTTAGGATGCATTCATGAAATAATCCCCGCAATAAATTTAATTGTAATTTGTGTTCTTGAATAAACTCCTCTAGTGTTCCTGCTACCAAAAAACCGTATATGGGGGTTATTATCCTGTTAATGTGGGTAGCGTCGAATATTTTCACACCGGGGGGGATTTTAGGAAGAGGTAACCACGAGAGAAATTTGTCGTTAATAAGAGTAGTAAAGGCGAACATTACTAGATTAAATTTGTGATTATTCATGAGATTGATGGCGCTGTGGATCAAGGGTTTGTGTTTGATATCTCCGTACCATCCTTCGTTGGTTGTAAAATCCGATTTTTTTGGTTCCGGTAGTTCTGGAAGGGCTTCCTCATACCAACCTGGAATAATAACATCCGATTTTTTTGGTTTTATCAGAGGTGAGACTTCGGGCCAACCTAATATGTTTCTAATCGTTGATTGGTAAATATCTACCATGTACGGTGATTTTACTTCTATCATCGATGACAACGTCGGTTCATGTGCAGATATCTTTATTCCCGGAGCAGCATCGCCGGTTAAATTTGATATTCTAGTGGTGAATTCATTATTCAGCTGATCAATTTCATAACTGCCCGTTGGTATACCGACAGGTATCCAATCGGGTGTTCCATCGGGTTTATTTTTATTTGCAAAAACAAGTGAATTATTTGACATCAAATTA
Source organism: Sinohyriopsis cumingii (assembly GCA_028554795.2). Lineage (NCBI taxonomy): Eukaryota > Metazoa > Mollusca > Bivalvia > Unionida > Unionidae > Sinohyriopsis > Sinohyriopsis cumingii. The sequence goes on along the minus strand of CM068840.1, from coordinate 122,882,672 downwards.
CCGAATGACGTCGATCTAACATTGGGCCAGCTGTTGTAGACACGTAACTGTGTTAACGCAATTTCGTTAACACTGATTGGTGTTGAAAAATTAATGCTAAATTCTGGTTTCGTTGAACTTAGCGATATTAACGTTGTTGTCGGTGGTGTCGTGTTTGTCACGATCTGGGCTAACTCGGACATTATTAATATTCATTTATTCAATCTCCGAGTAAATACTGATCATTGCAGAAAATTCCAGATCGGAGATAATACCGTCGTTGAGACTCTCCGAAAGCAACGATGATAATCTCGAATACGCGTCATTGACCTTAGTTAGTTTACTTTTGTACGATGATAATTTTTCACTCGTGCACGATGAGATTTTTTTCGCGATGATATTTAAAACACCAGCGATTGTTGTTGTTGACGAGATTATTATTGTTGCTACAATTGGCGCGATTGTTGTTACTGCGGATAGAATTATTCCTGCGCCGGCGACTACCGCAGATACCGCGTACACAGCAACATCAATGGTAACTAACCTTCGTTGGTATTTCTTTATTTTTATCTGATAATCGTCGAGGAGTTTTTTTAACGAATCCTGCCATGATCGCGCCTGATTGTAGCGATAATCCGATGCGGTCATTTATTAGTATCTTACGATAACAATTGCATGATTACTGTTTATCCTGGAATACCAACTGTTTCCAATCCCGATAAATATTCGAAAATTACAAAATAGGGAATCGGTCCTGTGGTGGTTCTATCCGGCGGTTCTAGATCGCATACTGTACCGACATCTTTGTTTAGTGAAATAATAAAAAATCCAGGGTGGAATTCATGAATTCTACTGCCACGTTCCATTATTATATTGAATTTTATCTTGGAAATAACATATACTCGATATATGCCGGTAATTGGTACGGTGAAATAAAATCCGACACTATCTGCAGGGTCCCAATCATAATTGTATGTCTTAAACACGAATGGTACATTACAGGTAAGATTTTTTGTTTCTACCTCCGCTGGTATCGAAATTCGCGATAATTTTCCAAGGTTCATTGATGATACTTTTGTGTTGATTTCGTTGGCGCTTGTTGTTACGGCAAGAAGTTTTTTATTGATGGTTTTTATTTCTCCGTCGTACACTAATGTATCGACTTTCTGATGTACAAGATCAAACACCTCAGTAACATTGTTGTTAATATCCGTAGTAAAATCTTCGATGTTTTTTATTTTTTCATCGTACACTGATGTATCGACCTTTAGGTTAATTTTTGCCGAAAGAGCGTTAATTCCCGCTTCGATCCTCAGAGCGGAGGCTGAAAAATCTAGTTTATCGAATTTTTCGTCCATTGCGGTATTTATCTTAGCAATTTCATCGTTGATGGATTTTATTTTTTCGTTGATATCATCGTTCGATACTTTATTTGCTGCGGCATTTGTCTTGGTAATTTCATCGATGATTTTTTTTATATCCTCGTCGATTTTTTTACTGAATTTACTTGATACGTCGTCAAGTTTTTTAAGGTCGTTAGTCAATTTGTTAAATCTTTTTGTCACTCTGTCCTGAAGATCGTCGTGTAATGTTTTATCGGTTTTTAGGAGTAACGCCGCTGATAACTCGTTATTTTTTTGTTTTATATCCGCGAGATCTGCCTGTGGTGGAAACTCCGCGATGATATCGGTAATATCAGATATAGATTTTAATACCATATCCGATTGACGAGTAAATTGACTGATATGATCATTATATTCTTCTCGCTTAATTATATCAGCTATTTTGACATTGCTAGTTTGTAATCGCCCTTCGGTATTTTGAAAAATAGCAACTTCGCCAGGATCCACCTCTGACAATGATAGAAGATTGTTAATATCACTCTTGGTTGCAAACTTTGATGTATCGATGTCGCCTACAACTTCCCTTTTTTCCTTCCTAAAGAGAGATCTACCGTAAATGTCAACCATGATATTTATCTACGGTATATTCAAATAAAATTTTGCGATAAGGGTTGGATGATTTTGAAATTGCATCAAGGACATTAATTGACTCCGGGCCGCATATTGGTGGATCTGTTAGTGTCTGCGTAGGAAGCGTTGAATACCAAACCGGAAGTTTCAACGAAGATACATATTTGATAAATTCGTTTGGTGGTGCTAATCCGTATGAGTCAAAATAGACAACTTCGCGAGGATTAATCGCGTAAGCAACCCAATGTGTGCCAGGGCCGGTATTATCATCGAGATTTATTATTCCTGTCTCGGTACGATTCGGTTTGTCCGGTAGTTGATCTCGCATAAATACGCCTCTGAAAAATTTTATTTTCCTTTTTTTTGCTTCACTTATTAAATCTAAATTTGAGGCTGGTAGGCTCGACTTAACCCGGATCCGTACGGGGGTCGTCTTAGATAAAGGCCCGATCCTTGTTTTTGTTTTAATAATCCTATGAGGTGAGGGAGTAGAAACCCTCCCTTTTTTTTACCGTATCTCCCCCCCATCACCTTCTCTCCTAATTTGGAACCTATACCTGTTAGCGCACCTAATCCTAATGTCTTTCCAATAATCGGAAGGGCCATTTTTATCAGAGGAAGAAAAGGAAGAAATCCACCTGTTTTTACCATGTCTCTGATGGCGCCTATGGAAAGGCTCACATGAACACCAGTATTTGCTGATTTGGCCTTAGAGAAACGTTCACGTTGACTTTTACTCAACGATAGTTTGTTAGGCCCACCATGAATTTGATCGTTTTTCAGGGTTAGTTTCATACCGCATCGCTTCGATATCGCTGATTGGAGCTTTTTCGCCTGACCGGGGGTCAGAGTTACACTAACGTGTTCGTATGGCATATTAATAATCACTTAATCTAAATTTAGAATTTATCACATGTTTTCTACGGGTGCATCGATAATTCTCATTCTACCACTGATGCCTTCCAGGATCATTGTTCTATCACTGAGAATAACTGCGAATACCTTATATAAATTATTTCCTGTTCGAATTCTAGCTTTGAAATGAATATCGACGACGGATTGCTTTACCAAATCGAGATGCTCCAAGGAAAAGTAATAAATAGGATAAAGTTTATTAAAATCTAGCTGTGATATTTGCAATCCAGTATCGATATTTTGATCGCGACCCATGAAACTTAGCAATCGATGATATGCGCGAGCTGTCGAATAATTTTCAAAATTGATGGATATTTCCTCGGATGGTTCCTGTTGGCCATTTACTCTCAGTGACACGTTCGTTGCGTTGATATTATCGAATATCATATGGCTGTATAATTGATGATATCTTCGTGTATGCAAAAAAGCGACAAAGATGTGCCGTGGTGCAGAGGTACCTTGCTGTGATGCAATGCGCCAAGTAAAATCACCATCAATATCGGTAGTTGTGGAATCTGTTGTTGTTGTTAGCCATGACATGATAGATTTACCACCTTGATTCATGAATGATAATAATTTTTCTTCCACGATTATTGATGGAGTTATCGCTGGCATCCACAAGGTAAATTTGGTTAAATTTACCCTACCGTCATTAGCCGCGGCATCTCCGGCTTGTATCACGTTTGTTTGGTAATTGATATCACCCGCTCGCCAGATAGCATCATCACTACTTCCTTTTCTAATAAATGTTACGGTATGTTTTGCTCCGTAGATAATTTTTCTGAAATGCCTGCAAAATCCGAATATATGAGATAACGGAATAGCACAAGAGAATCTTCTACGAGTTAAACTTAATATTTTATTTTTGACAGCGTTGAAGCCCTTACTGGCCAAATTACCGATACCAGAAATGGCAGTCTCGCCGATCTTTCCTATCGCTTTTAATCCTAATTGTTTGATAGCGGGTCCGATTTTAGGTACTATTCGTGTTACGAGACTTCCAACAATATCGCCGAATCCATTACCGTGAATATATTTGTACACTGGCAATCGAGAGTTTACTATGCGGACCTGCTTAGGTCTGCTCTGATGTTTGTGAACAATCATGTTATTTCAATTGTATTGTTTTAATCGATGAGTTCATCGACAAACTCCTTATAAATGTGAGAATCAATGATACCACCGCGAAATAATCGCTGACAAATATCTGATGCTTCGTTGACTACTTCACGGGAGTTATTTCCGGCTCGTTTTCCTCCGATTAACACTTCGAGGCGAGATACATCGTTGACAACACTGTCAGGGCAAACTGTATATCCACTTCCTGTTTTTTTTTGTTTCTGGAGATCCCTCCAATGGTGATACGTAGAATACTTCATCGCCGTTAGATGAAGATTTCTTCTCCTCCTCTGCTGACCCTGGTGATGTCCCTGACGACGACCCTGGTGAATATTGTAATATTGGAGGTGAGCGGGATCTACCAAATGGCAAGGCATCATCTCTCGGGACATTCCATTTTTCTGGGGGGGAAGGTGTTCTTGGTTTCCAGTTTGTTGATGTTGGTTCTGGAGGTGCGGGGCGCGAGGAGGGGCGCTCTGTAGAAGGATACACCCTTTCACGTAATTCAGGAAATTGAGGGGTATGGCGAAAATCAAAGGGGGATATTTCAGAACTATCACTTTTGGGTGGCGAACCTTTAGGTGATGAACTTTTACTTTTAGGTGGCAAACTTTTCTCACCTGTAGGTAATGAAAGGGGAGTGGGCCGAGGAGGGAGAAGAAATCGGGATAAAGCAAGATATTCTTCAGGTGATGATGATGATTGGAGGCGGGATAATATTAATGCAGGATAATCCTTTTTAGGACTATCCTTTTTAGGTATTGTTGAAATTGATGCTCTTGCCTTTCCCTGTGATAACTCTTCTCTGTATTTAATAACATCTGATAAAATCTTTAAAAAATTATCATCTTGAAATTTTATTGGTTTTCCTAAACTACCAAAATAAATTATCGCCTGCCAATCAGTATCTTTGACTTTATCAGCATCAATATTTTTATTCAAAAGGAATTTTTTATTATCCAGAGAATTATCCGCAGCCATCATAATTTTTGATTTATAGTCTTTGGTTAAATGCAGCAAATTTGTATCCAAATAATTATCCGCTGATATATTAGGATCAATTTTAAACAAACTACTAGCCGGTGATGATTTGTACTCGGGTACAATTATCGGTTCATCACTCTGATCTTTTTTCTTTCTTGGTTTTCTTTCCTTTGGTCTAGCTCCTAATTCCTCTGGTTGAACTATTGGTTCCTGCGGTTGAATATCTTCCTGTGGTACTACTTTTCTCCCTCGTTTTTTAGGTTTTTGTTCCTTCATTTCTTCAGCTCGCTCCCTATTATAAAAATATCTATCTCTTGCTGATTCTGAAAATCTTCTAAAAAATGCATCAGTTCCTCTCGCCTGCGTTTTTCTCGTGTAAACTTTATACAACATAGGATTCCATTTATCACGAGATGAATATCTTTTTCTTCCTATTTCAGTCAAATAATCATTTCGAATATCAAATGTATCTTCCGCAAATTGACCAAATTGATCTATATTATACATCTTAGATAACGGTTGTGTTATTATTTCCCATCCCTCATCGGTAAAATTTTCTCTTAATTCATTGATATCATACTTCTTTTTTGATTCATCTCCTCCTGGTCCTCCTCCAGGTCCCCCTCCAGGTTTTTTCCCTCCAGGTTTTACTCCAGTTTTTCCCTTACGACCTACTTTAAAGGCAATTGCAGGTTGTCCACCTTGTTGCGCCGCTGCTGCTGCTATTGCTAATCGATCGGGTAATGTTCGTGATTGCTCCTCAATACCTTTCAACGCGAGAAGAATTCCACTTTTCCTGGCATCTGGATCTTTTTCGTCACCATATACAGTTTGTTCGATTGTTTTAGTCACTGGCTTCAACCATTTCGCCGAAGTTTCTGAAATTCCATGTTGTACATCTTCGTAACCACGAACATTTCTCTTAAATAATTGTTTTGTCGGAATGAACTTCCTTAATGCAGCTAATTGTTCTCGCGCTAATCTAGCAGAATGAGGTTCTCCAACTGTGCTAGTTTTCGGACTCATCTTATTTTCAACTATATTGTTTTAATGTGAGATAAGATTAGTATCCGCAGCCTCAATCTTGCGTGCACACTCGACACCCGATTATTTTCCCACCCCCCCCCCGAAAAATCGTATTTTTTCCTTGTCCAGAATGATATAATTTGCACACAAAAAATGCACTCCGGGTCGAATTTACGCAAATTAGTTTTCGTGGGAAGCGTTATTTTTGCATTCTGAGGCTTCTACGGAGAAAGTTCTCATAGGAGGCTTTATTTTGCTGGAACCGTCTGGTCTGTAGAACTTCCCTGCTGCTACGTGGGTCATGTCTAGTGTGGCTTTTCCATCGGTGATGTCAAACTGGTCATTAGATTGTTGTACGTGTTGAATCTTGTCCATGACTTTGGAAGCAGTCAATTCTGCAGGGGTGCTAAACTCGATCCAAACAGGGGATTTCAAACCGTCGTGTTGTATGGAAAGTCTCAAGCGATCGACTTCTTTGGGTTGACATTGTCGCTTGAGTGTAGTGAGCAAAGAATCCCACACCCCAGTGATAAACCCTTCTGCTTTCTCCAATGGTACGTCGGACTTGAAATCTTTAAACTTCACTGTGTATTTGTAAGCCGTAGTTCTAAATTTTCTAGAGGAGCGCTTTTCCATCTCTCGAATGGAATAGTATTTTTCAGGGTTGACTAAGGGTGGTGAACTTGGTTTAGAGGGTTCGGATTCTGGTTCACTCATGTCCTCTTCAAAATCACTGGCATGAATTTGTGCCAAGATTTCAGCCCTGGTACAAGGCGATAGATCACGTTTCTGCCTCTTACTTTCTTCTTCTTCTTCTTCTTTCTTCTCGAATGAATTAGATCGTTTCATCTTGAAAGCAAAAAGTCAAATGACTCAAGTTCAAACACCATGAGCTACTTTATAGTCATAGCAGACCAGCGTATATAAAAGGGTGTGTGTCTTGTCCTTTCACTATTCATTTCACTCTCAAGCCGAGCACAACGATGGAAGAGACTAACCAGATGGAACGTTTCGTCAGAGCTTTGCGAGGGGTCATTAGAAAATTCTCTTCAGACCAGCCTACGGACTACTCTCCTTCCTTTAGAGATAAAAGTCAAGATACTTGCTATATCTGTCAGAAGAAAGGGCATTGGTCTTCAGAGTGTCCAGACCGTCAAAATAGAACAAAAACAGGGACTAAAAAAGACAAAAGTCAAGATACCTGTTATTATTGTAAAGAAAAAGGATATTGGTCTCCAGATTGTCCAAAAAAGAAACAAGAGGAGTCAGAAGAAAAGAGGGATTCTTCAGAAGAAGAGAGGGATTCTTCGGAAGAAGAGAGGGATTCTTCAGAGGAAGAAGAGGAAGAAAAAAGACAATTCTATTTACAAGAGGCAAAGAAACAGGAGAAGAAGAAAAGAAGAAGGGAAGAAAATGAGGAAAAGACGGTGAAGAAATTCAAAAAACAGAGAGACTAAACAAGGAGAAAGAAGAAGAAGTCAATGAACTTTTTATTAAAGTGTTGTGTTGTGAATTGTGAATTGGATTGTAAAAAATGGATAAAAGAATAAATTAATGATATAAGGTAAGAGTCTTTTAGTTTTGATTTTAAAATAAGAACGTACACTCACGCACTCATACACAGACACGTACTATAAGGGTAAAATGGGTGGGGTTTTTTTTTGAGTTATTGGCAAATTGAAATTGTATTTCTTTTCGAGAAATGTGGGTGGCCCTGAAAAGGGCCTTTTTCTCTTTATGGTGTAGGGGTGAGTTTAAGCAATCAACTTTAACTGCCTTATGCCTTTGCCACGGCCAAGGCCTACTTCTGAACTGCGTAATGTTGATGATGATTGGGTTGAAATCACTAAGGGTGGTACGGTAGGCTTAGTCACAGGGTTGACGTGTTTAGCTCGGGAAGGTCGTATTCTCTTCGGTCGTAATAAAGAAGTCTGATACATTTGTTTCAGACTTCTTAACTCTGCTAAAATGTCTAACAGTACCGTGACCGTTTGATTTTCACCCTCTTGTTTCTTTGCTGCTACTTCTTCTTGCTGTTGTTGCTGTTGTTTTTTTCTTACCTCTTCTTCTTCTTCTTGCTGCTGTAGGAGAAAAGCTTGTTCCGCTTCCTTTTGTCGTTGTATAAATTTCTCCAATTCTTCTTTCTGTCTCTGTCTAAAATTCTCCACTTGCGGTAATGAAGAAAGTAACGAAGGTTCCGGAACAAATTCTTGCGAGGAAAGAAAATCCACAAAATCCCAATTCACCTCTTCTGAAAGTAAGTCCGGGTTCCCTTGGGCAGTCTCCCCTGTTTGTGCACCCCATTGGATCGTTTTCTGAGTTTCCGTCATGTTGAATCACTGTCACATAGATTGACTGCACACAAGCGCTAGCGAATCTATATAGACTACGTGACGTCACAGACTGCTCTCTTCGGATTGGATGCGGGCTGACTGAATTTTGTAACGCGTGTTCGGATTGGTGAATGAACTCAATCCGTTTCAATCCTACCTCTGCCTATAAATAAGCGCAGTTCAGTGCATTGATTCACCTGTTCTCGTCGCTTCAAGATGTGGACCACAGTTGAGTCATCCACCCTTGTGTCTTCCATGATGTTTAGGACAGACTTGCTCATGTATGTCCGATCCAAGTGGACCGTTGTCCACAGAACAAACACCAGCCTGTGGATACGTAGGATTTACGTGGAGAGGCAAGGTTGCCTCAAAAGAGTCCTGATTTACGGGCCAACAGTGAGACGTAGCCTAAGGACAAGAAGAAGACCAATGCGGTGTCCTTTATGTTAATGAATACATTAACATAAACCCAAAGGCCCTTTTCAGGGCCCCCATATTTCTCGAAAAGAGATAGCCTTTCCATTGCCTACCCCTTTTTTTTAAATTTAAATTTAAATTTTTAAATTTAAAAAAAAATTAAAAAAAAAAAAAAATCCCATATTCCATTCCCCTTGACGCTAGACAGTCCCACGATTTATTCCCATGTTCAATTCCCCTTGACGCTAGATTGTCCCACGATTTATTCCCATGTTAAATTCCCTTTGACGCTAGATTGTCCCACGATTTTTCTCCATGTTAATTTTCCATTGACGCCAGATTGTCCCAAGGGGTTCTGTAATGCTAATTCCCATTGACGCTAGGGTATCCCCTTTCTCTACTCACCTGCAGCGAATATTGACTATACAATAGAAAATATTAATAATGGGATATATAACAGTTATCTGCACAAACACAGATGTCAATAAACTTGATCTCAAAATGGTGAAAACATATAAAGAACTCACAATAACATCAGCAGGGTAGAAGACCCAAACAAACAGGATTTTTTTACAACGCTATCTGGAAAGAGTTGAAACAATTTAACCGCAAATAATTAAAAATCTTACATAGAGAAGGCAACACAAATACAGTTAGGCAAAAGGCTGAAACAATTGCTCAATGTAACGGATGCAACAATAACAACAAATAACATAAATTATTATCGATCTACAATACCAACAGTTTTATAGCGTAAAACTCATTCTGTAAGAAGAATTACGTTTCATACTTCCTCAAGGACAGTCATTATTTCTAACAGAAAAAAAGAGATTAAACAGGATTTACAAATGCAGCAGCATTGCCTGTTAGTATGGGTGGTATGATATGCTTGTTACATAGGAGCAACACATATATTGTTTCGTATCTTTCTGAACACGTTATGCTTCTTCTCTTGTCAGTAGTTCGTTTATTACTCGCATTCTGTGGCAGAGGTATAAATAAAGCGAACAGAAGAGTTAGAGGTCAGCAAACTATTTTATAAAAGTATGTAACAGAAGCTATAACAGCGATAAGTATGGAACTATCTATCTATATATCCATCTATCTATGTATATATATATATATATATATGTCTGCGTGTTTGCTTGTTTGATAGTCGATGCCAAGCATCTTTTAAATGTTTGAGAGTATCATTGCATTAGGAGATATGCTGTACGCAACATTAGCATAGAGCTAGGATACGTTATGTGCTGAATATTATTATATAGTTAGGATACGTTCTGTGCACAATACAACCACCACAGAGCTATGATACGTGTTGTTTACAACACCACCATCATAGAGCTAGGATACGTGCTGTGCACAATAGCATCACCATAGACCTAGGATAAGTGTTGTTCATTTTGTTCTACCAATAGTAACACCATATCAATCGCGAGCTTTTCTGAAAATCTCTGCACACACTGTTTTGTATTTAGGATTTCCATTTCATACACAATCGTTTCTTGAGAGCATTTGTAGTTTTATATGCAACATTTGGTACATCTCTTCTCTACACAAACGATGTGAGGTAGTAACATGTTCGCTCCCAGATTATAGAACCATAAAAATACAGGTTTTATCATAGTATCAACTATTTTAAAGCTACCTACACAATTAAAGAACCCAAACTTCGATCGGTAATAAAAGTACATTTATTACAGATTTGAGACTCTAGGCTACTAATGTTTCTTTAGCCTTCTTTCAGGATATTTTGGGTGTCAACACAACACCCATATGTGTAAAATGAACCTTTAGAAACCACTTTTCATAAATCCTTAAACGTCCTTCATTGCGAAACACGATTGTTTATGTCTTATCCACGCAAACTACCGTTCTAGTGGTATTACAAAAGCGTTTTATTATTGCTGTTTAGTGTTGCACTGTGCAGTAATAAGGACTGTGGCAAATAAATAAAGAGTAGTAACTATGAGAGAAAGGCTGGCATTTGAATTAATAACCAGTTATTTTAGTTTCTATCTGTTGTGCGTTGGCATCCTCTGCAACCAGGAACCTCTACAATCAGGAACCTCTACAACCAGGAAATGTCTTGCTAATTACAATTTCACTAGCGGATGATGCTCAACTATGCTACCTTTCCAAGCCACACAGGTTGTTCTCGTGAAGTACGTGCAGAATGTGATTCAAGTATTGAATATCTGAGTAGATGGTTCAATTCGCGAATATCGTTCAGTTGATGCCACTGAAATACTTGTGTGTTCATTAGTACTTTCAAGACTGGACTATTATAACTCAATTCTGTCTGGTTCATCTCAATATCTACTCCTGAAACTTCAAAAAGTTCAAAACACAGCTGCTCGGATCATACTTAGAGTACCACGATCAGAGTACACCTCCACGCTGCTCTGTACCCTACACTGGCTATCCATTCGATCCAGAATCAAACACAAAATTTGTTCTCTGTGCTACGTTTCACTGTCGGACTCTAGTCCAACATACCTATCCGATCTCACCCATGTGTACACACCAGCAAGATACTTACGCTCCTCTTCAGCAGCAGAGAGGGTGAACAGACCACTTAAAGGAGTGGTCACCCTTGTGTTTGACCAAAAAAAATAGTGACCACTCATAGAGGTCAATACCACGTCTACGATTATTGTTTGTCCCAAACAGAATTGTAGACGCCCCTCTCTGCTGCTATCTATGTTGTAAAAGAAATTTTAAATTTGATGAATATTTTTCTTTTCATCTGAATCTTCGGAATCTTCGGAATCTTCATCTGTTTCATCTTCATCTGAATCTTCGGAATTTGTTCTATGTTTCAAGTAATATTCAAGTTCTGATGGTGGTTTTTCTATTTTTGGATTTATGTTCTTTCTTTTTCTGTGATAGTTCATCAAACTTCTGTATCGATCTCCACCGCAATTTTTGCAAATCTGATATAATCCTCTAACGCCGTTGTTACAACCAACACAACTTCGTGGACCAGCATGAAGATTTTTCTTTATAAGATAATTATGTTTCTTGCAATATTCTCCACGGCATTTTTTATTACATTTGTTAGTGGTTCCTTGACGCAGCCACGCACAGTTGTTCATTATATTAATGATATCTGTTTAATTAAATTTAATTTTATCATCACCCCTGTTACCCAAATATTTTATCAAGACCCACGCGATATCTTGTTCTTGGATCATGTAAATTTATTGTTATAAATCCATGCGGAGTAGCTTGCGCTCGTGAGAAGAAATTTTTGAATTTAATTATATCCATGTCACCGCCACACCAAGTTTGATGAATATTTCTAAGTGTGTGTGTGTCTACGCCATTAAACACAACTAAAATGTTGCAGTTGTCTCTGATCACCTTCGGAATTTGTGTATATCGTTGAGTAACATAGATCACGTCTGTATTTTTGTGTCTACCTCGGGAAAATATTCTGGCTGGATTTGATTGTTTATCTAGCATCACATCGTCGTATACAACTAAATTATTAATAAATCCGTCTATGGAATCTACGGATGGTGCTTCATTAATATCTGTTATAAACTCTATAACATCATTATCCTCATCCAGTAATCGTGCGTTTTCATTGAAATCTTTAAGTACATCATAACGTCGTTGATCATCAACGGATGGTGCTACTAAATATAATTTATCCCATTTCAACCATCTCATTATCAGATTAAGTAATAATTGCGTCTTACCCGATCCAGATGGTCCTATGATAATCATTCTGATGGAATTCGGTAGCGCAGGATGGTGTTTAACTGGCTCTCATTGCCGAGTTGCTGAGAAATCAATTATATCCATATATATTATAACATGAATTTATATTGTTTACGCTGTAAAGTTAAAACTCCAACTACTGATTTAGCTACGGTTACAACAAAAAATAAAAAAATAGCGTACGGTGGAAAATGTTCTATATGCGGTGGAAAGAAATTTTCGTTTTTACCTAATAGGCGCGGTGGTGATATTGCTAATTTGATGTCAAAGTTTCCAGGTGCTCCATGGGCTAAATACAGTGGAGAAAAACATCTACCAGGATATAATTATTGCGGTCCTGGTACTCGACTTGATTTCAGGCTCGATAATCAAGATCAACCAAAACCAGGCGAGGAACCAATAAACGCTATTGATCGAGCTTGTCATGTTCATGATGTAGCTTATAAAAGTCAAAATCTACAACATAGGCATATCGCAGATGTGAAATTAATTCATGCATTAAATTCTGTAAAAAATAAAAATATTAGAGAATCATTAGCTAATTGGTTAGTAAGATCCTCGATGAAAGGTAAATTAGCGCTTGGAGCTGGTAAATAATAATGGAATTAATTTATTATTCACCAAGAGGATACTGGAGAGGCAAAGCAGCAATTGGTAAACTCGCTGATGCAGCAGCGGTTAAACATTCTACTGCTAAAGCGTGGTTATCCAAACAAGCAATATGGCAAATTTATCTACCACGTCCTAAACAAATTCAGTACGCGTATTTCGATGTCAGTGTTCCTAATGAAGTTCATCAAGCTGATATTCTGTTTTTACCGCATGATACTGTGCGTAGAAAAACGTACAAATACGCGTTAACCGTAGTTGATGTTGCAAGTAGATATAAAGAAGCAGAGCCGCTATCAGCAAAAACATCATCTGAAGTAGCCGATGCGTTTGAACGAATTTATCAACGAGGACTCGGACCACAAGGTGGTCTGCGATGGCCACAGCTACTACAGGTTGATCCTGGTAAGGAATTTCTTGGTCCAGTATCATCGCTGATGAAACGACATAATACCAAAATACGACGAGGTCATACTGCAATTCATCGTGATCAAGCAATTGTTGAGCGATTTAATCGAACACTCGTTGAGCGGTTATTTGGATATCAATACGCGAGGGAATTTATTCAGGATAAAAGATCTCGCGAATGGGTTGCAAGATTACCAAGCGTGATAGCTGCATTAAATAATGAGATCACACGAACAACCAACATGAAACCCATTAATGCAATTACAAAAAAAAAATATACCAACACAACGAAAAGATGTTAAAAAACAAAAAATATTAGGTGATGTCACAGTCAGATATTTATATGAGCCTGGTGAACTTGAAGGCGGTAAAGCGAGAGCGACTGATCCTATTTGGAGTGTTACCACAAACAAAATATCCACCGTGACAAGATCCACTGGGAGAAACGTAGGCGTTTCCAGACCTGCAATCTACAGATTAGATTCGGCCGCTCCTCAACGTGGATTTACACGTGAACAACTACAAATAATTCCCGCGGATACACAACTACCACCAAAATCACTTCAGTGATTTCGATCACTTAACTAGCACTAGCGCCTCTACGTCGATTACACTCAAGACAGGTTAACATGGTATTTTCTCGTATATGACCGCGACTATTATCTTTTCTATCTACGGTAAATTGTCTTGAATCATTACTCGAATATCGCCATAACATTATACAATTACAACTGGCGCAATGATTATTATGCTGCTGTTTTAACTCAATAATAAATTCAACATCAAGAACAAAGTCGTGTTTATTTTTTTTATCAGATTGTTTGTATCCGATTAATTTTTTTCTTATTATATCATCATCGATGATGTTAAATTTATCAACGATTTCAGGAATTATAATTCTACGTAATTGAGATATATTTCTGACCCTCGATACCGCTAAATAAACTAAATTTGACCACTCGATGCGATCGTCTACAATCCAAACTCGTGTATCAGAAATAGTTAATCCCTGAGACGAGTGGATTGTCATAGCGTATCCCAACACCCATGGAGATTTGTCAGCGTGTATTGCATCTTCGACCACACTGATATCAACGGCGACAATATCATTTAATACGAGATTCTGTTTCCTTGACTCTGTCAAGGGTCCTGGAATATCAACATTAATATTCTGTTTTCGTGTATCTGATGGTCTATAACACAACGGTACGGGTAATTCTGAGTGTTTTTCTTTATGTAGTTGAAATAACTGTTGTTGTAAAGCGTATCTGATTATTTTTCTACTTGCTACGATCAAATCGGTGGGTCTCCATAAATTCAAAAAATCACTCATTGATGTCTCTGAGATCACTCCACGTATTATTTCACACTGAATTTTGTTTGATTGTAATCTGATTAATTTTTTAAACTCTCTCAAATTTGCATCAAGAGCTCTATGATCATCATCTATTTCTTCGTAATAATCAACGAAATTTTTTAACCAATCATGTGGAGATGGTCCAACAAAAGGCGGCGGTTGACCATGATCGCCACACATTATTATAGCGGTATTTTTCGTCAACAACCAATCAAGAAACGTTTTTAATGTATCCAATGACACCGTGCATATCTCATCCCAAATAATTATTTTAGGTATATATTTTTCTCCCATCCGTTCAGGAGTCCATGTATCTCCGCGCCACCGAAAGAAACTATGATACGTACACGATTGTACTTGCCGCTGTTTCATCTCACGTGCAAGTCTATGTGTGGGTGTCAGCACGATTATATCTGAATTTCTAAAAACATTAATCGTTCGAGTTGTTTTGCCGCATCCACCAGGTCCATTGAGATATACTGTCTTATATCTGGTTATTGGATCACTCAACGATGGTGCTTTCGACATTTCTGATATTTTATTACCCTTACGATAAAAATCTCTCATTGGAACATCTGCTGATTCTGCATAATTGTGTAATAGTTCCTTTTTTATTCTCCACGAACCCCATCGTTCATCATTACTTGTAAATTTCATAACAGGTTCTAAATATTTACTCGAAATATAAAATGAGTCTGTTGCGACTCTGACTGCGGTCTCAGGAAATCTATTAATCATCGATAATAAATTTATAGAAACATAAGCCAACATGGAAGATCTTAGATGAGTATATTGCGGGGATACGTCATTTATGTAACTAACGATCGTACCCAATTTTGTTCCGTCGGATAAATAAACACTTTCTCGATTTACAAATATATTTTTCGCTGTTGTGTCAGCGATTATAAAATCGTACTCGGCATCATCTAAAATTAATCGTGCGTGATGTCTTTTATAATCATATGCACCACCTTGAGTAAATTTACCTATAATTTTTCTACCGAGATCTTTTGCGGTTTTGAGTTTATTAGGAATATCATCTTCGGAAACATCAGGATATTTTTCCTTAAACTCGCTAATAACTTCAGAATCTGACATGGGCAACCAAACTTTGGTCTGTGCATGATATGATATAATTGCCTCACTGACCACCAACGATGTCAGTATCATACAATCTAGCATATATCGCAACAAAACTATAGGTGCCCAACGTTTTTCACAAATATGTCTACCAAACCAAACATAACAAATCTTGTGAAGATTTTCGTTAAACTCGAATGATTCAATACAGGCGAATCCAGTCAGATCAAAATCAGGTAATGGTCCATTAATTGCCACTCGCGTCATCTCGTTTGTTGGGTGACCAAATCTTTCAAAGTACACAGAACAATCTCCGTATCCCAGAAAACTTCCCGGATAACATGCAACCATATCAACCGAAATAACATCATTGTAATTATATTTGGTATTCCATAATCCGCCATGTCCATATTCGACGCAACTTGCGCGTACGTCCTCGAGTAAATCAAATCGTGTTGGTTTCCATGAATTTCTTTCTCTGGCGAAATGAGCCGCAACAGATGGAACGGTAAAACAATTAGTTAGTAATTTGTCAGTATTTTCCGCGTGCTTGCACTGTAAAAACCTCGCGAGATTTTTCATCTCGTCATGGAGGGATTCTGTGCGATATATTTCACCGTTTGGTTTGACAAACTGATCAAATTCACCTTCTTCATTACTTTTAAATAACCATACCGATACAGGATCGGTTTTACTTATTTCGTTGATAAAATCAAACATGCCTCCATCAGAATTATCTGTGGGGTAAAATCTAACAGTTCGATCACGTGGAAATATTGTTACTGCGTTAGCCCATGCGTGCGCGTTATGATCGATAATATTTATTGGAGCTCCATTCGATTTATATTTCGATTGGTACAGTACTTCTCCCGTTATTGTCGCTACGGTTATTGGAAATTTTAATATTTTTCCTAACTCAGCAACATCTTTTATTGTAGCACCGGTATCCTTAACTGAATCAGCCCACGAGTTTATTTTTTCACGCCTTAAATCAGTTAATCCATTTCCACGCATCGCGTTTGTAAAGTGTTCTATTACTCGCTCGGCTACACAATTTAACCTTGAAAATTTCATCGGCGCTAGTTTATCAACGTTGGGTTTTCTATTTATCTCATAAATTCCATAAATAACCGCTGTTACAGGATATGCTCGCTCATAATACGGTTTGTCAATACCCGTCAGTAGACCCGGTCTGGAATTTTTGCTTAATATGACAGTTTTATTATTGCCAAGGACAGGATCATATTTGTCACGGATAATCCAACTACCTGTTTCTGTTAATACAATAAATTTTACTCTGAAGAAATATTTTTGATTGCCCTCGTATTCAGCGATGTAGTTAATGATAGTTGCCGCTCGCTTGTCGTTCATTGTGGCGTCCGTGACTTTGTCGACACTGACTTTGTCAGTGTTGCGTATGATCTTGAACGTTGACCATGTATGAGATGCACCATCCGTGTAAAATTCTTTCTTGGCGTCGTGAATTTTCGAGATCAGACTTTTATTTTTCTGATCAACCAAATCTCGTACTGGCAAGTCAGAAGATAATCTGTCAAGGTTGAATTTATATTTAACAGGCCTAGTTTGGGATAATCTCTCAAACTCGTTCATATAATTAAAACAAATATTTAAAATAAAAAATATTATATATATATATATATATATATATATATATATATATATATATATATATATATATATATATATATATATATATATACACACAATGTCTCAATGCAGATGGTTGATGATCGGCTCAGTAAATCGATGCAATAAATCCTGCAGAAAGGAATTTTGTTGGATGCACTCACAAAACATACGACGAGGAAGTCTAGGACCAATACCATGTCTGCGGTGTGGTATTGGAGTGCGAGGAAAAACAGAATTATGTGGAAAGTGCGGCGGAAAACGGTTCAGAGAACTTAAAAGATATTATGACAAAAAAAATAATAGCGGTGAAAACGCTATAAAATCCGTGGGGGATTATATATCAAGATTTCAGACAAACAATGATTTAAACAAATAATATTATTATAATGGAGCAAAATATATTTGTCCCACATCCTGTCATAACAAACTATGAATCAAATATTAATGGTATCATCAGACACTGCAAGTTGAAGAGACAAGTTGGTTATATTACTAATGTTGGTTATCTAATGTTCACATGCGGGGGGGGGGAAAGAAATATTATCTATGTCATAGATTTACGTATGAATGTCATAATGGGATGATCAAAGACGGTCTTGTTATTGATCATATTGACGGGGATACTCAAAATAACTCCCTACACAACCTTCGAGTTGCCACTCGAAGCGTGAACTCTGCATGTGGTAATACAGGAAGATGTAAGACAATCGGAAAGAGGGCGGTAATTTCCACAAACACAGAAACTGGTGAAGAAATAATATTGCGTTCAATATCTTCTGCTGCGAAATATTTTGATATTCACCCGCAATCAGTACAAAGAGTGGCGGAAAATATATATAAAACCGCGTTCTCGAAAAAATATAAACAGAAAATTACCTTTCAGTATCAATAATTATCATCACCACATTATTAACTATCATCACCACATTGAATTAATTTTTTTAATTTATGTCACAGTATGTCCTCCATACACTACTGAATTTTTGATTATATAAAAGGGAGATTACTTTGTAATATATAGTTTTCTTCGTAGATTTTTGATTTTTTATGATCGTAATTAGTCAGTTTAACTAATTACATCGTAATTAATTACTCGTAGAAGTATTATTTATGGTTTTTAAATATTTCCCATCATACAACATTACGAGAAATCATGATAATGTTATTGATCCGCAAGGAAGCTGTAATACAGGTACAGAACAGAAACCGTTGTCATGGTAATCGATCTGCAGGTGTGTTCATGCCACTGTTATTATTGATTCGCAGTCTGCTTAGGAAAACTGCTGTTTTATATTCAGAAACTGTTGTTATTCAGAAACCGCTGTTTTATATTCAGAAACTGTTATTATTCAGAAACTGTTGTTATAAATACAGAAACTGTTATTATTCAGAAACTGTTATTATTCAGAAACCGCTGTTTTAGTGTAAATATTGGTTCCTTAGCTATATAGCTTAACTATATATTAACTTCCGAAACATATGTTCGTAACAAGGTTTGATAGCTCAATCAGTATGGTATTGGACTGTGACGCTCGCGGTCCAGGATCGAATCCCCATGGCTGACAATTTGTCGGTGGTGTGCGCATAATTGCGATTTTTATAATAATGGGGGAACCGCAAAACCCCCCGCTCAGCAAAATTCAACCACAATATTGACTTGTGGTTGATACATATTTTCGTATCACCCACTGGATTAATTATTGTGGGTGGGATTTTTGCTGAGCGTATATGTTTGTACTGTCCTTAGTTAAATTATATGTTTGTGCCGTCCAATGCATAATCTGAGCTCGCTAATACACTCGATAGGGGCTCTTCATTCATAATCTGAGCTCGCTAATACACTCGATAGGGGCTCTTCATTCATTGTATATAACCATTTCATTGTATATATGTTATGTGTATATCCTCTAAACTTGGTAGATTGCGGTGGCAAGCTACGAGTTTAATGAGGATTGTGCCGTCCTTAGTTAGTTATATGTTATGTGTATATCCTCTAAACTTGGTAGATTGCGGTGGCAAGCTACGAGTTTAATGAGGATTGTGCCGTCCTTAGTTAGTTATATGTTATGTGTATATCCTCTAAACTTGGTAGATTGCGGTGGCAAGCTACGAGTTTAATGAGGATTGTGCCGTCCTTAGTTAGTTATATGTTATGTGTATATCCTCTAAACTTGGTAGATTGCGGTGGCAAGCTACGAGTTTAATGAGGATTGTGCCGTCCTCCCTCTTGGGCCTTCTAGACCGTTGTTTGGCGGGTTAGGGGCTCTCGTAGAGGGAATATTTGCCTAATGAACTTGGTAGATTGCGGTGGCAAGCTACGAGTTCTTGGTTGTGCTGTCCTTGAAACATCCCGACGAACTCGCTAAACACTCGATAGAGGTTCTAGGGATATTTTTTTTTTATTTTAAAGATTTATATATTATATAATGAACCATGAAAATATCAATGATGTAATTGTTGCTATTAAAAAATTGAAAAAAGATGGAATTAATATATCTGATGAACTTAATCCTGAAAAAATAGTTTCTGACTTTGAGATTTTACAAGAACGTAAAACCCAGGGGACACACACACTATCATCTGAACACAAGCTCATGAAACGGACTCAGGCGGCAATGTTTCAGTCGCTAGCTACCGTAGAAGATGATCATGTGAAGGAGTTCGTTCCCTTCTCTGCCGCCGTAGAAAGAATTAAATCGTTATTATCCCACGAGTACGAGGAAAAGAAAACGATTAGTACCCGTATAAGACTATTAAGAAAAATTATGTTAGATCGTGAAACGATCCAGAGTAACTTCGTTCCTGGTGAAACGATCCAGAGTAACTTCGTCCAAAGTAGTAATTCCGATGAAGATGACTGAGATCTTTGATCAGAAATATTATTCTGAATTTGATGGGTTAGTTGGTACTTAGATTCATGCAATTTGCAATTTTGATGGGTGAGTTGGTACTTAGATTCATGCAATTTGCAATTTTGATGGGTGAGTTGGTACTCAGATTTATTATTTATTTCTGAATTAATTTATTTATTTACTGAATCAATTTTGTTTTTTTTTTACTGAAATTTAACAAAATTGTGCAAATTTCTTAATTTTGACTACCATTTACCCCATCAAAAGCATAAAATTGTAGAAATTTCTTAATTTTGACTACCATTTACCCCATCAAAATGAAGAATTTCTTAATTATTTCACAAAATACAACAAAATTGTACAAATTTCTTAATTTTACAAATTATTTATTTACTGAATTAATTTATTTATTTACTGAATTAATTTATTTATTTACTGAATTAATTTGTTTTTTTTACTGAAATTTAACAAAATTGTACAAATTTCTTAATTTTGACTACCATTTACCCCATCAAAAACATAAAATTGTACAAATTTCTTAATTTGAGTACCATTTACCCCATCAAAAACATAAAATTGTACAAATTTCTTAATTTTGACTACCATTTACCCCATCAAAAGCATAAAATTGTACAAATTTCTTAATTTTACAAATTATTTATTTCTGAATTATTATTTTATTTCTGAATTATTATTTATTTATAACTCTGATGGGTGAGTTGGTACTCAGATTTATGTGAAAATGATCAAATTTTCAGAAAAAAAATAAAACATTTTAAAAAAGATGAATTACCTCATCAGATATATTTATTCGACTTTGATGCAGGAGTGCGCCTGATCTCCGTTACAAATGATCTCGACGGAGTTCATCTAACTGTTCTTGTGTTAATAAGAAATCCTCGTTTCCGTGTTCATCAATGGCTAAATTGTGAAAACGCGAGTTTTCAATTGTATAAAAACCCTCACGTGCTGATACATTACTGGATCTTTAAAATCAAAGATCTACGATAAAAGTCTTACGACTTTACATACAGATTTATCACAAGCTCTTCTCCACGTATGTCAATTAAGCGATTAAGGTGGTCTGTGAGTTTAAAATTGATTCGTGTTAACATATTATTGTGACACCGCAAATACACAGGATTAGTTGGTTCTTGCACGATTAAACTTCCAGGGGGAACTTGTGGTGTGAACGTGTACAGGATGTATCCTTGTTGAGCTTGATTTGATCTTCCGAGATCTATTTGATAGCTGCCATCGATTACGTCACAAACCAGATTGACCGCGACCGTCGTTGTTATATTAACGATTCCCGGAGATACGTGTCTTCCGCCGCCATGTGGATCATTATCATATCTAAGAACGGTTGGATACGGTGCTAGTTTTCTCCATGCATCATGTATTTTAGGAAAAAACTCATCAATGACATCATTGACAGATTTTCTTAATTTATCCGGATTACAATCAGGAAACTTAAACATTACAATGTCAGCTTCGGGTATTTTGTACTTGGCTGCGAAGGATTTTTTATAATCGCTTGATGACTTAAGAACCATATCTCTAATTCTATTATAGATAACTTCAGAAGAATTAACTATATAATTTAAAACTTCTATGTACCTAATAATATTATCGCGCGCAGATGTTGAATCAAATAAATACTCTTGAAAACTATCACGTAAATTATTTACCTGTATTTCATGGTCTAAGTTTATTGAAGCAAATATAGAATCAATATTCAAAGCAATAACACGTTCATTAAGATTATAAAAAAGAGCTCTAGGATCACATACAGGTGCCCTCCCCCTCCATTCTGGTTTTACTTCTATGTAATCTAACCATTCTGAATTTATTTTAATATCATGATGAAAACTTTTCGATGATGTAAAATCATCCCGAGTTGGTTCTGGTGGTCCTACATACACCGGGGGAATTTCAGGCCATCCTAGTACGGATCTGATTGAAGATTGATAAATATCAACGGCATAATCAGGCGAGTTTATTTCAATCGTCGAGGACAGGGTCGGTTCATGAACATGAATTGATATTTTTGATTCTTTTCCCGTTATTGATTTTATTCTACGTTGAAATTCCTCACTGATCTCTTCAATCTCGTAACTGCCAGTTGGTATTCCAACAACAACCCAGTTAGGTGTTCCATCGGGTTTGTTCTTGTTAGCAAATACAAGCGAATTATTTGCTGGTGTACCATTAAATGATTTTGATCTGATATTTGGCCAGCTGTAATATACTCGTAATTGCGCTAGTGCTATTTCTTTTACTGGAATTGCAGTAGGAAAATTAACACTAAATTCAGGATTAATTGAACTTACCGAGATCATCGTTATCTTTGGCGGAGTTGTGTTGGTCACGATCTGCTGGAGTAATTCTGTCATTATTGATACTTGTATCTTTAATACCGATACCTTCGTCGTATATTTTGGTTATCATTGAAAATTCGAAATCAGATATAATTCCATCACTGAGACTCGCTGATAACAACGAGGATAATTTCGAGTATGCTACCGTCGCTGTATGTAATTTTATTTTGTAATCGGATAATTTTTCGTTCGTGCAAGTACATATTTTTTTGTGATGATATTAAGCACACCTGCAATAGTTGTTGCTGCTGAAATACAAACAGTTACAGCTACTGGTGCCATCGTTGTCAACGCTGATAATATTACACCGGTTCCAGCAACAACAGCGGATACTGAATAAACAATCACATCAACGATAACCAATCGTCGTCGATATTTTTTTACATTTACTGTATATTGATCAACTTGATCTTTTTTGCGCCGCCTGCCATTCACGTGCTTGATTGTATCTGTATTGTGCACCGTCCATATATATTTTTATGCAGTAACCAATTGAGGTGTTTCAGCTACAAATTCCAAACACCACCAGAAGGATGTTGCGGTTAATTCCTTATCAGCTGCTTCCAGAATAAATATTTCTTCGTTTGCGCTATTTAATACAACAGATACAACCCCGGAAAACCTGTCGGTGGAATGACGCCATGGAAACGTTGTAAATATTTCAAATTTTGCAGCACTAAACACAGACAGCCTGTACACGCCAGTGACTGTTGCGGTATATTTGATAGTATTATTTTGCTGCGACCATGTTGCAAATCCCGATGATACCGTGCATACGATGTTTGTGATATGCCCGGGAGTTATTCCAGCTGGAATTTTAATCAAATTTGTTTTATTGATAATCTCAGGAATTCCCGCTATGATGTCTAGCTGTGTTTGTTTGATCGTGTCTAGGTTAGTTTTGATATCAACGAGTTTCATGTCAATGACGGGAGGAGTTCCAAAGAATTTATTTATGGCATCATCGGTTTTTTGAAAATTTCTTCGAAGTCTTACAAAAGCGCCCGTGTGAATGTCATACTCGGCCCGCAGCGTGGATAGTTTTCCATCCACGTCGTCGACGTATAGTTTGTTTGCGACGTCGTTGTCAGATTTTGCAGTTGTTACAGCTACTATTTTGTTTCCGTTCATGCTGAGTTCACCTGTCATTGTGTCACCGGTATTTCTCACGCGATTAGCAACACTTTTTGCAATTTCATCTCTGATGGTTTTAAGTGACATACTTGAATCTCTGATTCTACCACCGTCAGTAAACACGGGAATATTATCCGTAACTGCACCGAGTACTCGCCGGACTATATCATTCCATTTGATATTGCTGGTTTTTAGTTTACCATATCGATCTTGAAAAATAACAACTTCATCTGGGTCAAGTCCAGCCAGGTTCATGATATCAGCAAGGTCATCTTTAGTCGCATACTTTGACAGATCAACGTCGCCAGGCTTTTTCTTAACGCCTGAAGATCTTCCGTAGATGTCAACCATTATAATAAGACCCGTTGTTTAAAACGCCTTACGCGCAACAAATCGGTTGCTTGTATAATCGTGCACGACTTTATGTGGCGGCCTGGATGATTTTGATATAGCGTCGAGTACATTAATTACTTCACGGCCGCATATTGGCGGATCTGTCATTGTTTGTGTGGGTAGCGTTGAATACCAAACTTTACAACCAGAGGTTGTTGCGTGAAGTGGTGCGACATACTTGATAAATTCAACAGGTGGAGCTAACCCGTACGAATCAAAATAAATGATTCGACGTGGATCAACCGCGTATGATACTCAATGAGTACCAGGTCCAGAACGTTCATCGAGATTAATAATACCTGTTTCTAGTTTGTTTGGTTGTTTCGGTAATTGATCTCGCATAAAAACACCTCTAAAGGCAGATATTTTTAATTTTTTAGCGGCATTAAGTAAATCAAAATTTGATGCTGGAACGTCCAACGAAGTGATCCTGGAAGCCTTAGGCCTCTCCCCCAACGAGATCCTGGCAATCTTAAGCCGCGTCCCTTTTTTTTGTATCCTTGCCCTGTTGCTTTCTTTAGTGCCATTCCAGCAGCTGTTCCAACAGCACCTAACGCGGCTGCTTTTGCTACGGCTGGAGCAGCTGCAGCTATTAATGCCGGAATGGCCGCGAGAAGTGGAAATATACCACCGGTTTTAAACATGTCTTTGATGGCGCTCGGGGAGAGATGGAATTGAACTCCAGTTTTTGATTCCAGGGCTTTATTGAAATGTTTAATCTGATTATTTGTCAGCGATAATTTGTTTGGACCACCACTAATATGATCTCGTTTTAGTGATATTTTAGTTCCGCATTTGTTGGCGGTTTTTGATTGAAGCTTTTTTACTTGACCGGGAGTCAGAGTAACATTAACATGACTATACGACATTTTTATATAAAATATATTTTTCTAAATAATTAAAGATTTTCCACTGGTGAATCAACAACTCTCATTCGACCACTACCACCTTCAAGTAACATGGCTTTGTCGCTAAGTATGACCGCGATCGCTCTGTAGAAGGCACCACCACCTGGCAGGCCAGTAACATGAGCTCGAAAGTGTATATCAACGACAGATTGTTTGGATAAATCAAGATGTTCTAGTGAAAAATAATAAATCGAATATAGACCTTTAAAATCTAGTTGTGATAATTGCAAACCGGTATCCACATTTTGATCACGTCCCATAAATGACATCAAACGATGATATGCGCTCGCTACATGATTTTGTGCATAATTTAGTTGTATATTTTCTGTTGGTTCTTGATGTCCATTTATCCGTAAGGAAACTTCATTAACTCCAAGGTTATCAAATATCATATGTGAACGTTGTTGATCATTTATCCGGTCAATATTTTGCAGTGCAATAAAAATATGTCGTGGTGCAGAAACACCCTGTTGTGATGCTATATGCCATGTAAATAAACCATTAATATTGCTTTGAGCAGCATCTGTGGTTACTGTTAACCATGATAGCAATGATTTACCACCTTGATCCATAAAAGATAGTAATTTTTGTTCTTCAGTAATAGATGGTGTCATTACTGGCATCCACAATGAAAGTTTTGTTATATCTACTTTACCAGCATCAGCAACACCAGCACCTCGCCAGATTGCATCATTATCATCACCTTTTCTTACGAGCACAATTGTGTGTTTAGCTCCAAAGATTACCTTTCTAACATTTCTGCAAAATCCAAAGATGTGAGATAATGGAATTGCACACGAAAAATTTCTATTATCTCCCGACAGCGCTGCTCGGCGTGCTGCAAACCCTAAGTTGTAAGTCGGGGCAATATCTTTTATGATTTCAAATTCGCCTGCTGGTCTACCTTCACGGTCTGGGTTGGCAGCTTCTGCCTGATTAGCAACAGAAGTATCCCGTGGTGTGAGTACCTTGATATACTGATTATGGTTAGCGTTGTCGGTGATATCTTTAGCGAACATCATTGTTGGACCAGCTGATCTTGTAAAGTCGTCAGAATATCTCGCCAGACCAATTATTGTTGTAGCAACATCAACATCCTTCTGAATTGATTCAATATTTTTTCCATCAATCATGTATGTGGCGCTATCAAACAGTGCCATAATTCCGTTGTTGACAAAACCAACACGCAAATTGGCACCATATGCCGTATCATCCCCCTTTACAAGTCTACCTTCTACTTCAATAAACGCTTCAGCGGGCAAGAAATATCTACTTGTATCATGAACCTGTAATTCGATTCTCCCTCGCTGATTTGGTAGTCTTGCGTCATAAGAATAAAACTGATAATCACGTACAGACTCGTACTTAAGGACAGGTGCCTCCATATCAAATACTGGGTCTGATTCGCGCCTGAACATTTTTATTATAATTATCATTTTTCCAAATGATGATCATCGTCGACGAAGACCACTTCCTGCTATTAAATTTGCTGTTATATTTTTTTCCGCTTCTTCAGATATCGCCGCTAGTTTTTGATTTGCAGCCTGATTTATTATTTTACTTACGTCTGCGGGCATCACCTCAGTACTTGCCAGTTTCACTGATGGTTGTTGTTTTCGTCGCAATAATCGTGCTAGTCTTTCCTTGATCGCCGAGAACGCCTTACCAGCAACATTGACAATTGCACCAGGAGCTTTATCACGAACAATATCAATAGCCTTCATCGATAATTGTTTTGCAACAGGTGCTACTTTTGGAGCTATCCTTGTAAATAATCCCTGAATAACATCACCAAGTCCATTTCCGTAAATAACACTATAGATTGGTAATCGTGAGTTTACCGCTCTGACCTGTACAGGTTTGCGATGATTATTATGTATTATCATCTTATTTTATTTACCATTTATCTAATCGCGGTGACTAATCATCAACGAGCTCATCAATAAGTTCTCGGTAAACGCCGAT
Organism: Sinohyriopsis cumingii; assembly: GCA_028554795.2. Taxonomy (NCBI): domain Eukaryota; kingdom Metazoa; phylum Mollusca; class Bivalvia; order Unionida; family Unionidae; genus Sinohyriopsis; species Sinohyriopsis cumingii. Next base: position 122,855,460 of record CM068840.1, on the reverse strand, counting down.
ATGCATGATACCACCTTGAAATAGTCGCCGACAAATATCAGCTGCTTCATTAATTATTTCTGGTGAATTATTTCCGGCACGTTTTCCTCCTATGAGAACTTCTAACCGTGACACGTCATTGATGATATTATCAGGACATAAACCAGATCCTGTTTTAGGTTCATCTTGAGGTGATTTAAATACTGGTGGTTGCATTACCGGAGTAAGTACTTCAGTGGTGGCCGGGGGTGAGTCACTTCCTCGAAATCCAGGTGGTGAATCTATCGGTGTAAATGTTATATCCGGTGCAGAAATTTTACGTAAAGGTGAAGAAATTTTCTTCAAGGAGGGTGATTTAAGTGACTCTTTAGCCCTTTTAATTTCCGACTTCAACCTTTGCTGCGGCGAAGAAGATTGCTGTTGTTCTATTTGTTGCAGAGGTGGAGGAAGCTGATACTGGGAGAGCCCTCCCTGTTCTGGTTGTTTCGGTCTCTCTCTGTAAAGTCTTTTTACTTCTTCATTAAGTCTTTTGAACTCTGAACCTTTAGCTTGTTTTTTGTTGTAATATACGCGATATATCCATTTAATGAAATTATCATCACTTGTGTTTTCATTAAGGGGGTTTAAAAAATTAGATTTATCAGATATATTATCTAATATCATCTCAGGTAATTTCTCTCTTTCAGTATGTCTAATATCTTCAACAACTCCTTCGTTAAATCTTGCAATTAATTTTAAGCTTTCTCCTGCTGATTTGGATTTAGATGCAAGTTTTTTTCTCACATCGGCGACTTCAGTACGAAGTTCTCCAATACTTTCAAGTATTTCCTCACCAACAGGTGGAGGTTGAGCTGCAGCTATGTCAGTTGGAAGGTCTCGTAAAATCTTCTTTGCCTGTTTAGTTCTTCTTGCTATTTTTTCTGATACCGGAAGAAGATCTTCTTTGATGACAGTTGTAACTTTCTCAGTAGCTGCAGTGACGGGTTTAAATAGTTTTTTAGTTTCTTCTTCATACTCAACTTGTGCTTCTTGCTGCGCTTGTAGATTTTTTCTAAATGAGTCTCTGACAGGAAGAAATTTTTTAATTGCTTCTAATCGTTCTCGAGCTGTTCTTGCAGTATGAGATTCTGGATGTATCATTTTATTATAACATAATAATTTAATTAATATCAGCAGAAGGGGAGCAGCAGAGAGGGGCGTCTACAATTCTGTTTGGGACAAACAATAATCGTAGACGTGGTATTGACCTCTATGAGTGGTCACTATTTTTTTTTGGTCAAACACAGGGTGACCACTCCCTTAAGTGGTCTGTTCACCCTCTCTGCTGCTTCTTCTGACAATCGTATACTCATTATTCCCACTATGAAAACAAAGTCATATGGACGCGTTCTTTTGCATACCGAGGCCCAGCAATGTGGAATGAATTGCCCACTGAACTTAGACACAAAGACACAGTGATCACATTCAAGAGAGCTCTCAAAACTCACTTATTTCGACTGCAAGAACAAACTTAAAGACCTAATAATGTTTCCTACCTGAAATATTCCCAGCATGTTTTTTTTTTTATTTTTTAATGTTTTTCTAATTTCATTGTGGTTTTTTTTTGTAAAAATATTATGTTTTTTATCTTATAGGTGTTGTCTAATTTTGTAAAGCGCTTAGAGCTTCTGAAGATTAGGCGCTATACAAAGTCCTCATTATTATTATTATGTATTAAGGTGTGTACAGTGGAGCCTCGTTGATCCGGACACATTCGTTCCCAGTGAATATGTCCGGATTAACGAGCTTTCCGGATAATTGAATCATGCACATTTTTATTTTACGATGTCATCACACCGTATACATGTACATGTATATGCTAACTGTAAATGTACTGTATATTCAATAATGGTTGAAATAAATTAATGAATACGTCTACTGACGTGTGTTTATTTCATATTATTATAACATGCGATTGTACATACATGTACAGTAAATATAAGTTTAGACAATGAACACTTTGTTCATGTCGACACTCTCTGCTTCTCCCTCATACAATTTGCCTTTGATGCCCCGCCGATTCTTTGAATTTTGTAACCAACCACGAGAATAGGCAAAGTCAGTGATGCCGAGTTGGTCTCCGCGTATCTTTGCCTTGGCAATGAGCATTTTTCATCGGTGACGGCGTGGTCCACATGTCTGAGAACCACAAGAAGACGGGCATCATCGACTTTTTGATATTTGGCGTGGCGAGCGCGAGTTAGGTCTGCTGAGTCGGCAGGTATGGAAAATCATTTGCCCGTGTTTTTTTATGATGTCCCCAACTGTCGACATGCCCATGACTAAGGATGAATAAGCCATAATATGCTGGTGTATATCTTGAATGGTAGCTTTTGGGTGATCTTTGTGCTGGCAAATCTTTTTTATGCTGGCCGGTATCTCTACTCGTCTACGCTTGCTTGATGGTGTCGCCATAATATATGTAAAATGTACAACGAATACAAACTGATATCTCACGTTACGGTAAACTAATGAAATGCAGTCATCTCTATTAGTCGTATTTTACAGCTGTTATTGTTGCCAATGAGCTGATAATTGACGTCCACATTTTATTCTGATATGAAGCCCTATACTGTCCACAGCTTAAATCAATTAACTGCATTTGTACAGCCATCAATAAACTGATTGTTACATACAATTGGTAAACAACAAAGAGGCTTAATAACACACTTGATTTATTTACCATATGTTGTGTCAAAAAGCGTGGACAATTTGATCCCAGTGTGATTATTTAATTATTAACATCCCCGTCGGCGACTAGCTAAAACAGACATTGTTTATACAATCGCTGGTTACAACATGGTCACGCTACCTAGTTTTTCCACACATATGATCACGTGATTAATGGATAATTTTAACATACCACTAGAATTTTAACAATCAGAGATTGATACATTGGCACACCTCCAAATTTGCGTAGGTGAATTTGTATTATCCGACTGACTGTATTTTCATATACGATTTTTCTATGTTTCTTATTTTTGGACAGATTATTTCCGGATTATCGATACCAGTTTTAAAGTAATTTTACACTTTGGTCCCCGATTTTGATTTCCGGATCCGGAACGCGGATTTGTTGATTAACGGAGCAAATTAACGTTTAGGAATTCCGTTCCCGTTGAATTATGTCCGGATAGCGAGGTTTCCGGATAAACGGAGTCCGGATTAACGAGGCTCGACTGTATATAATATTCACCAAGTAACATTTATAAATATATTAGTATATTAGTCTTATGCAGCGAACATATTTAAACTCAGCATACAACGCGGGATTATTTCGCCTTCATATGCCAAGCATTTCCTAGCAGTTGTGTCGGAGGGTTTAACTTCGTGAAAAGTAGACTCTTTGTTTATATATCAACACTCTGGATCATATTATGAGTGTCTAATACCGCAGGGTTCTTACAGATTCCATAGATGACTGTCAAGGGTTCTCTGTACCGTTTTTGTCCCCACGTTTCATCAGAATATGACATATTGCATGGAAAAGAGAATTGTCTAGTATGAACTATGCAAATACAACTTACCAAAGATATTTGAGGAAAGTATTCTTACATAATATTTATTAAACTTTTTGTGTTAATTCCATGTACAACGGATTTATTTTATATGGAAGTGACTTGACCATGGTTTCTAACACTCAAATGGAATCCAACAATAAAAGAAATCTTATATGCAAAAATAAAAGCCAAATATCATGCAGAAACGAAAGAATAACAACAAAAACGACAAACCGATAGCAAGAACATGAAGGAACCCAGACCTCCGAAAGCTATAGTGGGCTGAATTGAATGTAAAACGTTGAAACAGTGTTGGCATCAAGTACTCCACTTTTTCTTTTTTCTTTATAAAAGAGATAACATTTAAACGACTTCTTCTCAAACACCACCGAACAAGCCTTAAAATGGAATGACTTACTGCATCCAGGCGGAAAATTCATTACATTAAAATAAACGATACTAATCGGGTTTCATACCTATCTTTCTATCTATATACTTACTTGTCTGTCTGTCTGTCTGTCCGTCCGTCTATCTCGTCTTCTCTATCTATCTATCTAAATATATATCTATCCCTATCTTTCTATATATCGATCTATATATCTATATATATATATATGTATGTCTGTCTATCTATCTATCTATCTTGTTACGAGTCTATGCTCTTAAAATAAGTAACAGAAAAGAGTGAAGACAACAAGCTTTGTAAAATTTAACAAATAATTTATTTCCCTAGAATACAAAGTGAAAAATGAGAAAATAAAGAACTTACGATATTGCTAATTAAATCCAAAAATAATCAAAGAATTAAAGACACAAGTCCCAGTAATACAAAGTCCTGGATGAAAGTCAGTTTAAGTGACTAAGAAATCAAAAATTGACGGTGATGACATGTCTGTTATGGTCTGCGTGGTGCTGATGTATCAACAGTCTCTTGTTGAATTACATAAATATTATTCCAGGTTTTAATTCAGCATAAATTACAGTGAATATCTTTATCAAAGATTTTTATCAGAGCACTTTTGTAGTTCCAGAGAAAATAATCACTTAAATTTAATAATTTGAAGAAAATAAAATTTACCCCAAACTGGCTGCAACATAATACACCTTAAAGTGCTAGACGTTAAAGCTTGACTGGTACAATCTTCACAGTCACGAGATAATCTAGTAATTTTCTTGACATCAGGTCACGTTACCATTTTCTAAAAAGAACCATTATCTAATGGAAAAACCTCTAGAATGGTCTAATGAGCATTGTTTACTTACAACACAATAACCTATACAATTCACGGTGGAATCTCCGAAACCCTGACCCTGAGCAACATATTTACCATTTATTGCTTTCTTGAATAATAATATGGCTATAAGATCATGCATGGAGCATAATGAAGCTACTGTTAGTTGTTAACATAAATTAAATTTTAAAAAATTACAAAATGTCAATAAGGTCAAGCAGAAATGATTCAGTTTTGGACAAGGTCAAGTCCAGAAAACAATGTTACATTACAATAATATCTACTGAAATAAACATAAATTTAAAACTAACAGAAAAACAATTAAATTAAATATACATAGTACAATAAACTGCAACACGTGCACACATAGTAGTGATATGACTGAAAAATTGTTAAAGCTACTTTAAAAACCCAAACCACAAACACACACAGTCCATGTTTCTATCCATGTCCAGCGTGATCATAAGCGTCCATTCTACTTCGAATGAAAATCAAATCAGTGTCAACGGGTCGCGACTCGCTGATCTTCACGGACTGACATGGTCAAAAAAGAGACCAAAGCCTATCCAAAGCGACAACTATTACAAAAATATAATTAATAAAAGGGACATTAAAACTAGCAATCAATCTCTGAAATATCATTTCACTACACTTTCTAGAGTCAACAATTCAGTATCAAGATATTACAAAACTAAATATATGGTAACATTATTGGCGCCATATTTGTTTTCAAATCCAAATGTATGCAGATTTGAGGCAAATCTGGGGTACGTCACAATTTTGTTTCTGCGTGCTGTTTTTGATAATGCAATAAAGAAAACTTGAGGATGAATTCGAAAAATGTGAGGCTGAATACAAAAACGATTTTTTTATAGATGCGTATGAAAATCTTACACATACGGGTACCAGAAAATTTCATGAATGTTCAAACGGTTGTCAGGGTTGATCAAGATGTACTTGTGGATACGGGTAAATTACTAAAGAATATGTTTCGAAAACGTCATATAGAAAACAATGTATTCTTCACCAATCATTTCCACCTGTTTGATGCGCTTTTCTTTATCACTGACGTGCTTAACATTTTAATAGGTTATACCAATTATTCGGTCCTTGGTAATATCGCACGTTAAACCTGCGCATTGGTACTAGTCTATGAATTCATTTTGTTCTCTTTTGGGGTGTGACTCTAGCAAGGATAATCGATGGCTTCTTGCTCTGGCTTAGAAACTCTTAAATTTAGTCTTAAGACAAACCCTTGGACTCGTGACGTCATCGTGTTGGTATTATTATGTTGTAGGAAAGTTACATTTCGTATTTTTGTTATCAGTCAGTATAGATAATGGAGATCATGAGATAATGCAAGAATTGCCCAAATGCCTGTCAAGGTACGTTCATGGGCTTCCTATAACTTTGGTTCGTCCTCTATTCAAACTGACCTGTGGATTCTAAGGCTACAACACATCGTAGCCTCATACAATGTGTTAAAATTCTGGATCTGTTTTGAAACATATATCTTAGCGTGTTCTCATTTTTGTACCACTTCAATCGTTCACTTTCTAATCACAATCGTTGTTGGTACGTTTTGTAATACAACTCCTCTACAGAGACCCTGTTGAAGCATTTGTCAGTTTAAGGTCAGCATAACATGTGAGGAATCCGTACAATAAACTTGATTGAACTTCGTACACAATCTTTGGGTTTTATAAATCATATTATTCACAGAATAAGATCCAATATTTTCCCCCGCCGTTTCTAGCATGTTCTATCTGTCTGTCTTCAGATTTGACGCAAATAACGTAGCCAACACAAAACTTTAGCTGAATCTCGACGGTTGACAGATCGATACGATACAATAGTATGATGGCTAGTTTTTTCTCTGCCAAGAACGTCTTTTGGTACACATATCCGCACACTTTGACAAAGGTTAATGTGTCCTTCAAAGAACCGATACCTTCTTGTTTCAGAAAGAATTGTCGGAATGTTCTACAACAATTTTGTATGATGTCCACGTCATATTAACAATATTTCAACATTTATTCTTCGAAAAAATCAAATGGGCCTGAAGAGAAGGCTGAATATAGTTCGCTGTGTCCAACTGTCGAATGCTTTTCCGTAATTATTTACTTTTCTTTGATATTTTATATATATCAAGGTGTATGAAAAATTTGAATTTCGTAATTGTACGAAACTAGATCCAACAGGATATTTCACACTATTTTTATTGTGGATTCGTGTGTATCTTTGCATGGTTTGTACTTATGAGTTCTGGTTATTAGAAGACTTAGGATCGCAAAATATTAAATCTAGAGATCTTTTCCTACTATTCCTGTCAGACGTTGTTAGGTCCATGTTGTTAAACATATGGATCAATGCTAAATTAATGCTAATTTATAACAAAGGATTGAGTCAAAACGAATGGATAATTTGGTATCAGTAGGTAGTAATCTCTGGATGGAATGATACGTTTCCGCTAGTGATACATTTTGAATTATTTTTGCTCTCTTTCCAGTGGATAATCTGGAAGGTAGTGTAGAAGTTAGGCGGGGAGGGGGATGGCACTATTACAATCATTTATTTTGTTTTCATAGTAATGGTAGTAGTCGTTGTAACAGTTGTGTTTTGTAACATTATCCAATGAAAGTCATTTTTGTGAAGATTACGTGAAATAAATTTTCTATTACATGGATTACACCTCATTTTCTAAAATAAAACTATTAAATATCTATAGCTGCCGACGCGATTTTTCATTGCCACTTAATTAAAAGGGTTTGAGCACAAATGATTTAATTCGCAACTCATACACTTCGATTCCCCGAGTGCATAGATACATTTCTAAATTAATTACTGGACGAAAGTGAAAGCTACACATCTGCTGTATACATTTATCCCTAATACAATAATTAAAGAAATCTGGAGTGACTCATGTCATTTTGATTTTATTTCTGCTACCTTTATGCACTCCGACACTAAACGACCGTTTTGCATCCTGACGTAAAAACACCGTTCAGATTTACACGTAATGTGTATCCCGACATAAAATAGCCGTTCAGATTTACACGTAATGTGGATACCGACATGAAACGACCGTTCCAGTTTACACGTAATATGCACCGCGACATGAAACGACCATTGAGATTTACGCGTAATACGCAATGAAGCTGAAAAATATTTTAATAATTCATAGTTCTCAATTTACAGAAAGAACAACTAAACAACCCATAGTGAAAAACATTATGTAGACGTGTTTCCAAAAAAAAGTGGGCATTAAAACCTTTCTTGTTTTAGTCAGGATCTTTCTGACATATCTGAAGTAATACATATGCAGCGTCTTTTACCTCTGCAGAAAACAAAATAACTGAATAAGCAATTAGCGACCCGGCAAACTCTAATTCTTTCTTTAAACATCCATTATTGCTTTGCATTTAGAAGTGGCTCATTTATTTAATTTAGTAGCATGCTTTTTCGCAACCATATAATGATTAATGGGGATAATAGAAAAGCCGGAATTTAAGAATTTTTTCCAAGTTATTGAATTTCTGTACAAAAATCCGTTTTCCATCATTTCAAATTTAATTGGGGCCTGAAAGGTCTGATGAAAATTTAAATGTTGCAATAATCTTATTGCTATTAAATAACCGGCGATGACAATCTGGTAAATTATGTCTCGAGATGATCCCATATTTATCGATTATATCGTCGAATATTTATTTGTTTTGACAATTACATGAGGTTTTGAATTATATGAATTGGCACTAGCGAAGCTTGCAACTTTACGTAATATTTCAAAAATTCAAAATGGCAATGCTTTTAAAATCTATTTATAGAAAGATCAAAACTGCAGTGCCTTTAAAATATATTTGTGGATATATCAAAATGGTACTGTCTTTAAAATATAGCTTTGGAGAGATCGAAATAATAAGGTTTGAGAGAGAAATATAAACTAGTTCGAAATAAGATGAAACGTATGCTATTTGTTATACTTAGTGTTGACATGTGGCATGTAGCTCTATAATAAAATCATTAATTAAAATTGTTCTTCTTTCAAATCTGCGTTTGTAGCTGTAAGAAGTACTTTTGATTTAACATTAATTCGCTTTGATTTGTGAATTTACGATAGATATTTTTTACAAATAAATATAATAAATATAAGGGAAAGTGATATATAATATAATATAATCACCTTATGCGTATCAGATAAATAAATATGAATCATCAGAACAGATTCCCGAAAAGTTAAATTACTTTATTGTGAAATATCTTGTTTGTCAACACAGTATTAGCATTATCCAATTAGCGACTGGGGCAGTCGTGACATACCTACATTACAAAATGTGCTTCTCCGATCACTCTATGTTGAACTGCTCTCCTTTCATCTAATGCCTGGCGTACTTTGACCCAAAGTACTAGTTGTTACGAACTTGGCAATCGACCTTGATTAATGAATGGAAATTTAAACACTAAATGAATAAATTGTTGGAAATCTCTGAATTGGAGGATACGCTTTCGTTATTGCTAAATTTTGTATTTATTTATGCTTTGTTTCCAGTGGGTAATATGGAGGTAGACGTGAGGCGGGGTGGAGGACGAGTTACTCAAAGATGCCAACACAAGTTCGTAATTGTAAGAAATGCAACATATTTAGTGAAAATGTCCACATTTCCTGCTGGTGATAAAGGATGTGTACGGTATGTAGCTGCGTACAGTTGATGTGCATTACACGTATCTAGGTTGAGAAATTAGGGTTAGTTGAGGAGGACAACAATATTTGGACATCATTTTTTATACTGAGTTCTCAGATAAAGCTGGTGTGCAAAAAGTTAATCAGACGTACTCTTGTACTGAATTTTCGCAATCATTCAAACAACGTAAGAAAGACTCAGGGATCATATTATCATTCAAGACGTGGTTAGAAGAGACCCACATTTGGAGAAAAACTTCACCCCATCTCTAATTCCCTAAAAACATACCACAAGGTTAATCTAAAATACCAAACGTAGATGAAAAGTCCATCTCAGCATCAGGGTTTCAAACATACTGTCTCATGAATTATATTCTTAAAAAGAAAGTTTAAGTCGAGGGACTTACAATTTGCTATTAAATTTATCAAGGAATCGAACTTGTTTAATAAATTTAATGGTCAAATTTGAAAAAAAAAACAAACATTTGCAACATAAATACAGACATATTACAGAGATCAGCAGCTGTTTTGATTGTGACGCAAAGTTTGTGTAATTTTAACATTTCAGCTTGTAACAATGTGTTGAGACCTTTTCATTACTGGGTCAAACAACTTACATTTAAAACAAATGCGACTGTTCGAAGTATACAAAAGAGACAAAAACGGAACAATATTGAAATAGGGTTAATAATTAATATGTTAATTATATAGAAATGACGGATACAAATTTATTTTTTATGTTAGATACAGACTTATTAATTTAATAAAATGATTTGCTTAGAAATATATGCTAATCATACTACACAACAAATATTTGTGCCAGATTAAGAACCTTATTGATATCGGGGTATTTTGGTATTATATATTAAAGCAAGAACATTTACAAATTTTGCTGTTTTTTTTTAATAAGAGCCTTGCAAAAGAGATATCAAAATATGTATACTTATTTGTCTTTTGTACTAAACATTTCTACTGGATTGCTTTACCGTTAGAAATATATTATCAGTCAGAATAACAACAAAATTCTAAATAAAAACTTCAGTTTTATAATCTGATACAGAAAATTTTGCTCGATAGATAAAATGTTTTGGAATATCATGGATAGACCAAATAAGGTTTGGACTATCAGATGCAAAATAACAGGTTTGACCTCCATGCATGTAATTGTTGAGTAACATATGCATGTTTATACGATCTGGCCCTCTGTTTCAAAACGCAATATTCAAGAAACATAATAAAATGACAAAAACAATGTATCACGTGTTTCCGTGTTGAAACTTTGGTGGATCAGGTACAGATTGGAACAGGTGTTACAAATTTACATCAAGCTAATAATTAAATTCAAGCAATTTTTCCTCTGCCAACCATTAGTAATTGCCTCTATCTCCCTATTAGTCGAATTTAAATATTAAAAGTGAAACAATATATCTGAAGGTATCTGAATATTATTGGTATATTGTTAGCATCATCAATAGTAATTCCCCCACCAAATAAAATAGATATGTATGGAGAAATTGCATACCCCTGTCTACAACCTCGTTTTTTTTGCTAAACAAGTACCGACATATTTAATTCTTGTAGTATTTGTTAATTATATCGCCGTGTAAAATAGTTTCATCTAATTTTATTTCTGAATACCAAAATATAAAGCATGTAAAAGGTTTTTATATACATACTTAAAACATTATATCAATGTTTGCCACAGAATATGGTAAGAAATAACTTGGTTTTGCCTTAGTACGGTTTGATCAGTTTCGTCGTACATGTGTTTAACGTTACCTAGGGTGAATAATTGTTTTTCTACGTCAGCAACTGAAGTAACATATACCTCGTCATAGTTAAGATTGCGGCGAGATTCACTAAAAGCACGGTAAGTACGGGTATTTTACTCTTACTAATACTAACTCTCCTTTGAATTTAAGGCAAGTTCCGTTTCTAACTGACACACTGTTCTATGGATCTTGCAAATGAGTGAACGTTCTCCATTTGTGCTCTCCAGTCATAACGGCAAGGGTTACATTTGTTTCCTATTTGAAATGTGAAGCGTATTAAGTTTTTAATGTCGTATCGTGAAATGATGCCTTTATTACTACGCAGATTTGAAACGGTGTGAACATTTGAATTACAAGTTGCTATTAGTTTAATTTAGTAGCACGCATCTGTAGATATTTATTCCGAATCTAATATTTTCACCAGTTTGATATTACTGTAGCTGCTTAGAGCTGTCTGAAGCTGTTTAGGGCTGTTTAGGGCTGTCTGAAGCTGTTACAGGC